>JAODAL010044117.1:0-33187 GCA_025379985.1 Phyllomedusa bahiana
CCACATATTTTTTTTAAGGTTCTTGCCTCTACTAAGCGTTACGGCACAAGCGGAATATGACATCGCTTTGGGTGAATCAGAGGCATGCTCAAAGAAGGCCCAGGCATGAGAGGTCCTTGGACCTTTTTGACAGGCGATAAGCGAGGGCGGGGTTTGCGCTGACCTTGGCTGGCGGAATCATATCAGCGGACTTCTGCGACCGCCCTCTTCACCTTTTGTGCGGGACCCGTATTGAACTACCCCATCGACTTCCTCCTCTCGTGCCACGATGAATCGCTCCAAGCAAATATCTGCCGGAAAGACCAGGATGGATCCGCAATGCGTCATATCCATCATCATCAACACAGTGACTTGTCGTCCTGACTTTCCTGCATCCAGAAGCTGCGAGCTACAAGCAGGGGACCCCACTGCAAGCCGTTGCCGACCGCCCGGGAGATTTTTCCAATTGTACCGGCTGTCCTATCCACCTCCTCTGTTGCATCAGTAACTGGCGTCAGAGCCAGACTAATCATCCTCTTTGAATCTTTTAACATGCTTCTGACCCCCAAAACTCACATTTTGTCATCAAAAGAGGTCTTCAGACCATGGAGTATCCACAGGGGTGGGTACAACGAGTTGACATTTGGGCTGGCTTCCATGTTGGACGGATGCGAAGAGCTGAAGACGACATTTGTGGCCGTGACTGCGAGGACGAGAGGTAAGACTGCTAATGAGCAGAGTTTGCATTAAACCACTGCAGGTCAGATTGGCGACGATGTTCTCACTACTTAGATTCAAGGGCCCTGACCCAGCGATGACAGCCTGACTGTCCTGCAACTGACGATCGTCTGCATGCGTGTTTCGCCAACACTGGAAGAAGCACCTTTCTCGTCGTAACCTTCTACCTCCAAGTGCTACCCCCCTCTTTGCACGGCTTACCACCCTGCATTTCGCTCCATGTTCAGAATATAAAAATTTTGAGAAGGTAATGGAATATTTTGAAAGGCCTCGTTATTAAAAGACGTGCAAATCACAGCTATTCTCAAATCCCTCTAAATCAAAACAAAATTGCTTGATTCAAATTTAACGCTGCAAAAGGTGTCTATCAACAAATCTGGACTTGGGCAAAAGTCCAAAAAAACACGTATCTGTTTAATTTTTGGTAAATAATAAACGGTATTTTTTGCACCTTTCAATTCACCTGTGGTGAATATAGAATTTGCTGTTTTTAAGATTGTACGTAGAGCTGCGTCCAATGAACAATGCTGGGTGCGCACAGAAGTCAAAAACACGTAACTGATATGTTTTGGTATAATAAACGAAATTTTTTTGCACCTTTCAATTCACCTGTGGTGAATATTAGAAGTTGCTGTTTTTAAGATTTACGTAGATGCTAGCGTCAAGGAACAATGCTGGGTGTGCAAAAGTCAAAAAACACGTAACTGTTAAGTTTTGATATAATATACGGTATTTTGTGCACCTTTCAAATTACACGCTGTGTTGAATATAGAATTGCTGTTTTATTATTTACGTATGATGCTGCGTCAATAACAGTGCTTGTGCGCAAAAGTCAAAAAACACGTAACTGTTGATGTTTTTTGATATAATAAAACCGGTATTTTTTGCACTTTCAATTCACCTGTGTGAATATAAAATTGCTGTTTTAAGATTTTACTATAGCTGCGTCAAGGAACAGTGCTGGGTCGCAAAAGTCAAAAAACACTACTGTTATGTTTTTTGATATAATGAAACGGATTTTTGCACCTTTCAATTCCACCTGTGGTGAATATAAAATTGCTGTTTTAAGAATTACTAGATGCTTACTGCAGTCAATGAACAGTGCTTGGGTGCGCAAAAGTCAAAAAAACACGTAACTGTTATGTTTTGATAAATTAACGGTTTTCTTTTTGCACCTTACAATTCACCTGTGGTGATATAGAATTTGCTTGTTTAAGATTTACGTAGAAGTGCATCAAAAGAACAGTACTGGGTGCGCAAAAGTCAAAAAACAAGTAACTGTTAATTTTTGATATAATAAACAGTAATTTTTTGCACCTTCCAATTCACCTGTGGTGAATAATAAATTGCTGTTTTAAGTTTACTAGATGCCCTGCATCAATGAACACGTTCTGGGTTCGCAAACAAAATCAAAAAACACGTAACTGTTTTTTTTTGATATAATAAAACTGTATTTTTGCACCTTTCGAATTTCACCCTGTGGTGAATAAAGAAATTGCTGTTTTAATATTATCGTAGATGCTGCGTCAATGAACAGTGCTGGGTGCGCAAAAGTCCCAAAAAACACGTAACGTTATGTTTTGATATAATAAACGGTAAATTTTTTGCACCTTTCAATTCACCGTGGTGAATATAGAATTTGCTTTTGTTTAAGAATTACGTATATTGCTGCGTCAATGAGAACAGTGCTTGGAGCGCAAAAGTAAAAAAAAACACGTAACTGTTTTTTATTATTGTTGCTATTTTTTGATATAATAAACTGTAATTTTTTGCACCTTTCAATTCAACCTGTTTGAATATAAATTGCTGTATAAAGACTTACGTAGAATTTGCTTCGTGCAATGAACAGTGCTGGTGCGCAAAAGTCAAAAAACACGTAACTGTTATGATTGTATAATAAACGTTTTTTTTTGCACACCTTTCAATTCCACCTGTAGGTGAATATAGAATTGCTGTCTTTAAGAATTTACTAGATCTTGGCTTCAATGGACAGTGCTGGGTTTCGCAAAAAGACAAAAAACACACGTAACTGTTATGTGTTTGAATATAATAAACGGTATTTATTGCACCTTTCAATTCACCTGTGGTGAAATATAGAATTGCTGTTTAAAGATTTTACGTAGATGCTGCGTCAATGAAATTGCTGGTGCGCAAAATCAAAAACACGTAACTGTGATGTTTTCGTACATACACGTATTTTTGGCAACAACAACCTGTGCTGACTCCAAGATTGGCTGGATTTTAATTTAAGGCAGTTGGTATATATCAACGTCACAGTGTAATGGGTAAAATGAAGCACCTATCTGAAATGTATACTGATAATAAAAGTGGAGTTTTGCAGCTAACAAAGAGACCTGAGTTACTAGAAAATGATGTTTTCCAATATAGTTCAGGCTGCCCAATATCCAGGAATACTCAATAGCAAACTGTTTAATAATAAAGATATTCCACTACAATTGTTCTACACTAAAGTTCCTTGGTGAACTTTATCCAGTGTTCCTTTATAATAGAAGCTTTGTCTGTGTATCCCCCCCCCCCCCCCGCTCCCACAGCCGTGAATTTACAGCGGTAGATGCTGCTTTAAAATTCCCTAGCTAACTACATAAAATCTTCAAATCTCTAATCTAACTAATTGCAAGGATCACAGTAATAGTAGAGGTTTCTCCTTGCAGAAAATAGACTAATTTCGCGAGCTGTTTTGTCCGACAGGCAGATCGCAGCCTATCCCTAGAGACGCTGAGTGACCACTTGATGCTCGAAACTAGGAAACGCTGATCCTATGTAAAACTAGGTCATGTTGATTTTTTGCCACCAATCGCACCATACAACATCCAAGTCATGAATGTCGCATCACCACTATCTCACCCTGCTCTATTCTGTAAAACTCATTTCTGGCCGCCAAAATACAGGAAGCGCCGAAAAAGTGGCGCGATCCTTAATAGATGATCGCACAGATTTTTAACCTAATTATATCGCATGATCTGGAAATTTCGATCAACACATAAAAACCTTGCGATTTCAACATTGTCGATAAAATCGCTCAACACTACTGGTCAGCAGCACACGCTAGATGACAGCGGCAGTTTGTGCCTCACCGAATGACCCCCTGCTGCGACATCCCCCTTATTGCTGTGCTGCGACCCTTGGGCCTTGTTCCATGAATGTTTGTGCCACTGCCACTTCGCAGATTTAAACTTTGAAGAGCCTGCACCTCTTCTGTTTACATCTGTTTGTTTCTATAAATGTAAAACACTGTTTGATGAAGATATCTGTATATGATAAATACACACCCTGTATTTGACTCCAAATGATCCCACTAAGAAGCTTGGGTAACCCTTGAATATAAATTCCGCTCACAATTGGAAAAGAAAAAATTTACTTGAATGTGTCGTTTATAACACTGTGTATTTTACTGAATGTAAAGCACAAACGAGGCTTATATTAACCTACGGATATGAATTATACTACAGGCAAAATGCTTCCTTGGGCGGGTGAAAAAGAAGGTTTTCTTTTTTAAAATGACCACAAACAGCAGAAACAACGCTTAATTAACCACTGGATGTAAGAATGCTCAAATAATTGAGCACCAAAAATTACCAGCTTTGTAGTGTGTTACAAAGGCGTGTATTTTACATACACAACAAGAGAAAAACTTGTAATTAACCTTCGGTTATGAATTTTGCTGCAGAAAAATTTCTTTTTTTGGCGGTGAAAAAGACGGTTTTCTTTTAGGACCACAACAGCAGAACAAGGCTAATTCACCCTGGATGTAAATTGTCGCAAAAGAACTGAGCAAAACACAAACTAAACTAACCAGCTTTGTAGCGTGTTACACATGGCATGTAATTTACGGTACACAACAAGAGCAAAACTTGTAATTAACCTTCGCTATGAATTATGCTAAAGGAAAAATATCTTTTTGGGGCGGTGAAAAAGGAACGGTTTCTTTTAGTGACCACAAGCAGCAGAACAAGGCTTAATTCACCCCTCATGTAAGTTTGCGCAAAAGAATTTGAGCAACCAAAAACTACCAGCTTAGTAGCCGTGTTACAATGGCGTGATATTTTACGGTACACAACAAGAGAAAAACTTGTAATTAACCTTCGTTATGATTATGCAACAGGAAAATGTCCTTTTTTTTAGCGGTGAAAAAGACGGTTTTTCTTCCTTTTGTGACCAACAACAGCAGAACAACGCTTAAATAACCCCTGGATGTAAATTTTGCGCAAAAAGAATTGAGCAACTAAACCAAAAACAAACCACTTTGTATCGTGTTACAATGCTGTATTTGTTAGGGTAAACAACAATAGAAAAACTTTGTAATTAACCTTCGGTTATGAATTATGCCTACAGGAAAAATGTTTTTTTTTGGCGGGTGAAAAAGACGGTTTTCTTTTTATGTGACACAACAGCAGAACAACACTTAATTAACCCCTGGAATGTAAATTGCGCAAAGAATGTGAAGCAACCAAGAAACTTACCAGCTTTGTTAAGCGTGTGACAATGGCGTGTATTTAACTTTACAACAAAAAGAAAAACTTGTAAATTAACCTTTGGTTATGAATTATGCTAAATGAGAAAAATGTCTTTTTTGGCGGTGAGAAAAAGACGGTTTCTTTTAGTCACCACAACAGCAGAACAACTCTTAATTAACCCGCTGATTAAATTTGTGCAAGAGGGAATTGAAGCAACCAAAAATGAAGTGGTATTTGTATTGTAAAAACGCTGTTTTTCTTTAAATGAATTCAACAGAACAGTGCTTAGATAATCACCTTTGATATTTCAATGTGCTGTGATAGAAAGCACAAATGTATATGCAGCAGCATTGGACTCACACTTCAGTACTTTCAGTTCCAATACCTCACAAAACCGAATTAGAACGTAAAGAGAAGCAGTCACTGAGTCAAGCTGTGACACCCCCCAAAAAATCGCTCTAATAAAAATGAGTTTCATTAGTAAAGAGATATCATAAGCAGCCGTGGCAGCACCTTCCCTAATCAGTACAGTGAGAGCGGTATTAGTCTCCCAGGCATTCACACCCCGGACTTACATAGTGCGGTGACATCACAGAAATCACCGCCGGTCTCTGATTGACTTCATCTCTGGCACATGTCCATGTAGGCTATCCCTTTCTTTCCTCCCAATTTCTTTGCCCCCTGTAACGCCATGTTTCTCGCAGAGCCATTTTATAAATCAAAGCATCACATTCTCGTTCACTCGAATACCCCTAAGTTTCGACTTCATCAGACCGAAGTTTTTCCTGAATTACAAAACTGAATTCCACTTCGTTAGAATCAATTCGCCCATCTCTAGTTGCAACCCTTTGCTGCACACAACAGCTTGTTTTTCAGAACCAGTTTGCGGTGTCTCCAGCCAGAAAGCAAATGAACAGCCTCTAAGTGCCCTACTAGCTTTCCTTATCCAAAATTGAATCCAAAAATGCTGTGTAAACAACCCCTAAATATCATCTCTCATCAGGGAAATCTGACAATTCACCTTGTCCAAAATAACATTTCTGCAAATCAATAGTCATTACAGGGATATTGCTACCTTACACATTTATAGCATATCTCCATGGGTCTGTTTATCCTCTGTCCTAATCTGCGCTTGGGCTGCACAGATTGGAGAGGTGGCCCAGATCTAAATGTCGCATCAACTTGGCTGTGCACTGAACAGCCATAGAAGAGAATGGAGAGAGACCCAAAGGTGACATACACATTATATTGGCTGTGTAGCATTCTTTTTTCAAGCTTGAAAAGCCTGCTACACAGCTTAAATGTGTTTTTATGCATTATGTACTGAACCCTTGAATAAAATGAAGAACCATGGACATGCTGATGTTTGAAAAACTTTATTTGTTGAACACACAAGTTTGATTGACTTGTCTTTGTGGCATCTGTTGCATTCCCTGGGATAGTAGAGTTGGATTGGAGTGATGGTGCTTCTCTAAAATAACTTTTGAGACTAGACAAAGATGACAGACATCATAAGTTTTAGTGTATGTAAGGGACTGTTATTTGAGGTATTGTTCTGCTTAAACATAAAGACCAATTTCTTGAGAAAGAAATCTGTACAGTCAAACTAAGCTGTTGTCATGTAATTGTGATAGTAGATCATTTTAACAAGATTTTTTTTATTTAGCACACGTATGGGACCATGGATCAGAACTGACTTTTTTTTAAACTAATTTGTTCTTCAAGCTCATAAAAGCACTTTTAATTTCTTTATTTCTTAAAGTATAAATGACAGGGTTTAAGAACGGAACTAAAATGGCATACAGAAGAGCAATGAACTTGTCTTGCTTAGGGGTATAACTTGTTGTAGGTCTCATGTACAAACAGATTATTGTTCCATAAAATATGATGACACACGTTAGGTGGGAGGAACAGGTGGAGAATGCTTTATGTCGACCTTCTGCAGATTTTATCTTCATAATGGTGGAAATAATAAATATGTATGAAACTAAGGTAAGCACAAAGGCAGATGACAAAATGAGTGATCCTTCAAGGTAATTAATCAGTTCCACTTCTGATGTATTACTGCAGGAAATCTTTAACATTGGAATAACATCACAAAAGAAGTGATCAATAAGCCGGGATGCACAAAAAGATAGTCTAGATATAAGTACAGCATGACCCCTAGGGTCCAAAAACCCAATACTCCATGCAGTAACTGCAAGGCCAGCTGATTGTCTTAGACTCATTATAGCAATATAACGCAGAGGGTGACAGATTGCAACATAGCGGTCATATGCCATGGCTGCGAGTACAAGAACTTCAGCACAAGCCATGGCTAAAAAGAAATACATCTGATATACACAACCCCAAAATGAAATTGTGTTATTCTTGGTAATCAGTATGTTTAGAAGTTTAGGCAAAATACTAGAGGTATAAACTATGTCAATAATTGAGAGATTCATCAAGAATATATACATAGGAGTATGAAGATGGGAATTCAGGCAAATAACTAAAAAGATGGTAGAATTTCCAAAAATAATGACAAGATATATGAAAAGAAATACAATGATGCCTGGATATCGGAGCTCAGGGACATTGTACAATCCTCCAATTAAGAAATTAGTTTCATTAAAGTTGATAGAAGTATTTTTCTGGTATAAAACCATTGCTAGAAAACATAATTTTCATATAATGGAATGAAAAGTAAATTTTAATACCATCATACATAATTTGAATAAGGTTCTTTTTAATATTTATATACATAAAAGTTTAAATTTTACACATATATAAATATATAAAGTTTAAATTTATATACACTCCATAATATTAAAATTGCAACACCAAAAAGTAAAATTCATGGAAATATGGAAATCATAAAATCAATAAACATGTTAACGATATGCAAATGATAAAAACATGTGCACAAAATATTTAAAGCATTTCAAGTATGAATGTCATGCACAGAAATAACTGACTTTACATGCTTTAGTCCAATATCAGTAAGGTTATTGATGGTTGTCTGAGGATGCTCAATAACAACCCACATGTGCTCAATAGGAGACAAGTCCAGAGATGCTGTAGGCCACAGTAGCACGTTTAGGCCATGCAAGCTGTTCATAGTCGCACAAGCAACATGTCTGGCATTGTCCTGTTGAAAAATGACTCCTGGGACATTTGGAGAAATGACTGTACCCCTGGTTTGATGATCAAATCAATGTAGCATTGGGCTGTTAATGTACCTGAAGTGAAGACTAAAGAACTAATGCTAGTGTACATTATGTCACCCAACACCTTAATCCTGAGAGAAGAACCTGTGTGATGGTTCCTTTTGAAGAGGAACTCATCACTAAAGAGGATAGATCTCCATTTCAGACTCCATTGGTAACTTTCTGAGCATCCTGATAGGCCTGTGTGAAACCAATGGAACACCTGTAGTTGGACATCTGGCTTGTAGCCTAGTGGAGTGCAAATGCCTTCTAATGGTGTGTGTCAACCCTGCTGCCTTAAGCTTGGAAGATGACATCCAATTTCACTTGCAGTACAAAATAGTTTACTGTGTGTCATCTTTCAATCAGATACTTTGTCCGTTTAGAGGTTCGCCTCCATGCACCTCTTTACTGTCATTGTAGTTCATCATTGATCTCCCAACCACCAGGGAAACATTGATCAGTGCTGACATATCAGCCAAGGTGCATAGTGATCTATCAGAGTCATAAACCAAGGTCGCTCAGTTCAAGGATTCTGTTTAAGGATTTCAACACTTTTCTACTCTATAACTATCAGGCTTGTGAACAGGAATTATCACATCCACTTGATCCAATGTTTGAGGCTTCATGTGGCTAAAAACTTTGCTTTTAATTTGGCTTTTATGCCCTTCTCAAATTCCACAGATTGGAGCTGGGTGCTTGAAAATTTGATCATTGCAGATCTTAGTGATACCTGTTACTTCACTTCAACGATTTGCATAATATTTAGCAGTGGCTTCATGGCTGTGGACCACAACAGATTTCCTAATTGGTACAGGGATGTCTTAACAGCACTGGGCCCCCCCCAACATAGAAGTGGAGTGGGCCCTGCCCAAATACATGACATGACACTAGACCATGCCTCTATCCATGACTCAATTTGACACCACTGCCTGTAATCACTGTCAGAGAAGAAAACCATGTAGGGTTAAATGATTTAATAGTTCTGTCTCAAATAGAAAGTGTTCATAATTTTCAACAGACACAAGAGATATTTGTTTATGTCTCTGGTTTATCTGAGTTATTTGGGCAGCTAAATGCTGCAGCTGTGATCGCCACAGCGTCCAAAGTAAGCTCCATACAACCTGTTAGCGGTGGCAGCCAACTGTACTGAACAGCCACATGCCACTGAAGTACAGGCCTCTCTCGAGCCGGCAGGAGTCTGGAGAGAAGCAATGAGTGGGAAGCCGGCAGCAGAGTTTAACCCTTAAATACTGCCACCGGCTTCCCGCATCATCACTCCTCCTCACCCTCCTCCTGGCCCAACAAAGTGCATTCGGACTATAAGATGCTCACTGATCTTGCCACCAAATTTGGGGGGAAAAGTGTGTCTTATAGTCAGGAAAATATGGTACTTTGTGGAATTTTTTTTACTATAATATCTGTGGGTATTTGAATTTCTTTTAATCAGGTCCATATTTGTGGAGTCCCTATTTGTATCTCTCTTGTCATCAATCTTTTATTGCTTTGGGAGCTTAGGGTATAATAGGGACAGCAACCCTAGGGTGAGTAAACCCTGTTCAGGATGACTATCCCACTAAAAGGTAAGTTCTTACTAGGAATTCTTTTCCATTTTCTCTTTGAGACTTACATCCAATATAATACTGGATCAATTATCCTTTACATAGCATCTTTTACATTCCTTGGGATACAGATGTTTTTTTCCCAGAATGAGCCAGCATTTCTCAACAATTAAGATCATTCTCAGATTTAAAAGGCTACAGTCCAGGATATGTGAGTAAAACACTAATTGATGGTCCCTACTTCTATTGTTACGGTATTGCTCGTTTTTATGTGGCATATTGATATTAATTACGTATCATATATAAAAACTTTTATTAAGTTTTAGTCCCTGTAGTTTTTCAGTGATTTATTTTGAGAGGCTAAAAGTTCATTTGCTTTTTCGATGGATATAGAATAAGCCCGGCACTATTTATCCTGAACCTTACTTTGTATCAATAGATAGTTTAAAAAAAGTCTAGTTCAGGTTTACTTGTTTTATAAATGTGTGTTTACATAATGGACATACTGTTAATAATAATAATAATAATAATAATAATAATAACCTTTATTTATATAGCGCCAACATATTCCGCAGCACTTTACAATTTGGAGGGTATAAGTACAAACAAAAAGACAGACATTAAACAAAGAAAAGCTACTTACAGATGAGACACAAGGGGCCACATATTTGAAAACTGTCTAGGTCTAAAACTCACTTTGTTGCCCATAGCAACTAATCAGAGCGCCTTTCTCATATCTCCAGAGCACTATATGAAATGAAAGTGTCGCTCTGATTGGTTGCTATGAGTAACAACGTGAGTTTTAGATCTAGACAGTTTTCATACATGTGGCCCAAGGTGTAAGGGCTCTGCTCGCAAGAGCTTACAATCTATTAGGGTATATGGGTGAAACGTAGGGTAAGAAGTGCTAGGTTTACAATGGTCCAGCCATGTAACATAAATATGGGGTGGTTTATATAGAAATTGGATGACCCTGCCACACAGTATATTTATATACAGATAAGTGCCAAAGTGTAGATAGTGACAGAAATGTGTGCGCTAGAAAGTGGTGGGGTTAGCTCAATTAGAAATTCTGGTAGGCCAGAAGATGTATTCTCAGGGCCCTCTTAAATCTATGAGGGTTATGAATGTGCCTGATCACCGGCGGTAGCATATTCCAGAGAACTGGTGCCGCACGTGAAAAATCTTAGAGACGGGCATGGGAGGTTCGGATGACTGAGGCCTGTAGTCTAAGATCATCAGCAGAGCGGAGAGACCTGGTAGGGTGGTAGACAGAGATGAGGGAGCAGATGTAGAGGGGTGCAGCACTGTGAAGAGCTTTATGGATGAGAGTGATGAGTTTATATTGTATCCTGTACTGAATGGGCAACCAGTGCGAGTAACACAGGGTAGAGGCATCAGTATAGAGGCTGGAAAGAAAGATGAGTCTGGCTGCTGCATTCAGGACAGATTGGAGAGGGGAAAGTTTACAAAGAGGGAGACCAATAAGCAGGGAATTACATTAGTCAAGATGAGAAAGAATAAGAGCAACAATGAAAGTTGTTTCCACAGTAAGAAACGGACGGATTCTTGAGATGTTCTAGAGGTGCAGGTGACAGGAGCGGGCAAGGGATTGGATATATGAGGTGAAGGACAGATCAGAATCTGGTATAACCCCAAGACAGTGGGCCTGCTGCCTAGGAGTTATGGTGGTGCCACACACTGAACCAGAAATAGGGTGAGGTAGGTTAGTAGATGGTGGGATGACTAGAAGTTCAGTTTTAGATTTAGTTTAAGATAGGGGGAGGACATGATGTTAGAGTCAGTGGACAGACAGTCACTGGTGTTTTGTAGGAGAGCAGGAGTGATGTCATGGGAAAACGTGTATAATTGGGTGTCATCAACATAGAGATGGTACTGAAAGCCAAATCTGCTGACCGTTTGTCCAGTTGGGGCTGTGAAGATTGAAAAGAGGAGAGGACCAAGAACCGATCCCTGTGGAACCCAAACAGAAAGAGGGAGAGGAGAAGAAGTGGGGCCTGCAAATGAGACACTGAAGGAGCGGTCAGAGAGGTAAGATGAGAACCAAGTGAGAGCTGTGTCCTGGAGGCCAATGGTGTTGAGCATGCTGAGGAGAAGATGGTGATCAACAGTGTCAAATGCTGCAGAGTGATCCAGAAGAAGCAACAATGAGTTGCCCTGATATTTAGCAGTGAGGAGGTCATTAGAGACTTTTGCTAGAGCAGTTTCTGTGGACTGTAAGGTGCAGAAACCTGATTGTAAAGGATCGAGAAGAGAGTTAGTAGAGAGATTAGGCAAGCGTAAACCAAGCATTCCAGGAGTTTAGAGACTAAGGACAGGTTAGAGACTGGTCGGTAAATAGCAGCACAGGAAGGGTCCTGGAGTGCTTTTTCAGTAAAGGATCTATAACAGCGTGTTTGAAGGAGGATGGGAAGATCCAAGTGGAGAGAGAGAGAGGTTACAGATTATAGTTAGGTGAAAGAGGACAGCCGGAGAAATAGATTGGACAAGGTGGGAGGGAATGCGGTCATTAGAACAGGTGGTGGGGCGAGCAGACATGAGAAGCCTGGACACTTCTTCTTCTGTTATCAGGTCAAGAGCTGATAGCAGTCTAGATGACTTGAGGGGAGGGACAGGATGGGTGATACTTTGGGGTTTCAGATGAGATGTTTTGCCGGATACTGTCAATTTTCTCTTTGAAGTAAATGGTCAGGTCTTCAACACAGAGGTCAGTGACTGGTGCATGAGCATTAGGCCTGAGGAGGGATTGGCAAGTGTCAAACAGGCGTTTTGGGTTGTTGTGTAATGTTGAGATGAGGGAGGTGAAATATTCTTGTTTGGCATGGTGAAGGGCAGTGTGGTAAGTCCTGAGCATGAATTTGTAGTGGAGAAAGTCTGCAGGTAGCTTTGACTTTCTCCACAGATGCTCAGCACACCTGGAATATTGCTGCAGAAAACTAGTCTGAGGCGTATGCCAAGGTTACCGGCATCTGATTCTGGTGGTGCGGTGTATGTCCAGGGTGGTTAAGAGAGTTTCATTATATTGATTGACAGCCAAGTCAGGACAGGAAGCAGAGGAGATTGGGGGTAGTGAGGACTGTAGGATGTCTCTGAATTCCTGAATGTTAATGGATGGGATATTTCTGAAAGTGTGACAGGCAAGTGTGTCCAGAGAATTGTGAGAATTAGTAATAGTGAAGGAGATAAGGTTGTGATCAGAGAGCGCATAAGGAGAAATAGTAAAGTTAGAAATTGAGGAAAGACGACAAAAAACAGATCAAGAGAATTCCCATCCTTGTGGGTGGGAGAGTATGTAAATTGTGAGATGCCGAGAGAAGAGGTTAGTGAAAGAAACTGAGAGGCAAAAGGAGACATGGGGTCGTCTATGGGGATGTTGAAATCACCCATGATGAGAGTGGGCATTTCAGTAAAGAGGAAATGTGTAAGCCAGGCAGAAAAATGATCCAGAAACAGGCGGGGTTAGCAGGGGGTTCTGTAAACAACCACGACTCTGAGAGAAAATGGCCAAAAGAGTCTGATGGTGTCGACCTCAAAGGAAGGGAAAGTGAGGGAGGGTGTGGGAGGAATGACCTGGTAAGTGAAGTGTGGAGAAAGAAGTATCCACCCTGCCTGCTCTCAGGTCTGGGGGTGTGGGTGAAGTATAGGGAACAATGGAAGCGGTGTCTGATTGCTGGAGCCATGTTTCTCTGAGAGATAGCAGGTGGAGGGAGTTAGAGAGGAACAGATCATGTACAGCAGTGAGTTTGTTACAGACAGATTGGGCGTTCCACAATGCACATTTAAAAGGGGCAGAAAAAGACATACAATGAATAGGAAAGCAGGTTAGCAGGGTTTCTATGGGTGACAGAGGAAGAGGTGAGATGAGCAGTAAAGGAGGGTGCACAGGGGTTAGGATGGATGTCACTTGCAGCAAGAAGCAGGAGAATGAAAAGAGACAGAAGATGGATCAGTGATGTATATGTGTGGCCTCTGTGCGGCATTATGTAAGCAGGTGGTTTGTGGTAGTTAAAAAGGGAAAATAGTGTATGGGAAGTATACATAGGTGAGGGAATGGGAGAGAAGCTGATATGGATAAGATTCTCAGGGGGCATGACTGGGTGGTAAGATAGGAGGCAAGGTAGATAGGAATAGTGAGTATGGTGAACAAGGTGTATTTTAACCCCTTAATGACCCAGCCAGTTTTGGCCTTCCTGACACAGCCCTATTTTTGAAATCTGATGTGTCATTTTATATGAGAATAAATTGTTCACACTTTTACTTATCCATGTGATTCAGAGATTGTTTTCTCGTGACACATTGTGCTTTAAGTTAGTAAGAAAGTTTGGTCCATACAATCCTTGTTTGTGAAAAATATCAAAATTTTGTCCTTTTGAAAGTTCTAACATTTCTGCATGCAAGACAGATAATTATTCACCACAAAATTTCACAGAAATTAAAGCAAGTGGAGGTGAAATTTCAACATTTCCCTTTTTTGCAGATTTTCAATATTTATCCATTATTCACTGGAATACAGTAAATATGACCAGGTAAATGCAACTTAATATCAATTCCCGCAGGTCTGCCATTTTAGAGATATCACAAATGTGGCCTTAGTGCATTACTTGGCTGAACTACAAGCCTCAGAATAGTAGAAGCACCTACCGGACTCTGGGGTCTCATTTTTAATACAATTTTATTTAGAAGCCATTTCAGGTTTGCGGACGCCCTAAGGGGCTAAAACTTAATAAACACCCCCTAAAAAGACCCTATATTTTAAACTAAACCCCTTAAGGAATATATCCAGGGGTGTAGGAAGTATATCGACCCCACAGGTGTTTCACAATTTTTTTTTAGCATTAGGCTGTGAAAATTAAAAATTTATTTTTTTCCAACAATATGCAATTTTAGCTGAAAATGTTTCATTTTTACAAGGAATCCTGGAAAAAAGCATCCCAAAATTTGTTACTGTTGTTTAGGTTCATGGCAGGGCGTACAATGGAGGGAGCGCTATTTGGCTTTTGGAACGCAGATTTTGGTGGGTGCCATGTCACATTTGCAAAGCCCTCAAAGTAGCAGAACAGGTGAAATCTTCCAGAAGTCACCCCATTTTGGATCCAACACTTCTCATGGATCTCATCTAGGGGTGTGTTGTGCATTTTGGGTGCACAGGTGTTCCATAGTTTTTCTTAGAATTGGGCCATGAAAATGGGGGGGGGGGAACGCAGTTCCGTCATTGTTTTTTACAGCGTTCGCCGTGCAGTGTAAATGACAGGACAACTTTACTATGGGGGTCGGTACAATTACAATGATATACATTTTATATAGTTTTTTTGTTTTATTACTTTTATACAGTAGAATTATGTCTATAAAAAATTGCGTTTTTATGTTGTGCTATTCTGACATATTTTGCTGTGTGCAGAGCTGTGTAGGGGCTTTCTTTTTGCGGGATGAAGTAATGTTTTTATTGGTACCATTATGGGGTTCATATGACGCTTCTTTCACTTTTTATTAAGTGAGGCGTTTTATACAAAATGCAGCAATCCTGGTAATTTTTTTTTTATTTTTTACAGCGGTCACTGTGTGGTATAAATGACATGCTAACTTTACTCAGCAGGTTGATATGATCACATATTTTTTTACTTTTCCCCATAGGGAATTTGAATGAGTGATCTTCAGATCACTCATTCAATAGAAATCAATACACAGCTTATTGCTGTGTACTGGTCTCTAAGGCAACTGTCCATCACCATGCCGGAACATGCCCATAGGGGCTGCTACGCCGACAGAGACACAGAAGGAGCTTTCTCCTTCTGTGTCTCGCTTAGTTATCGAGAGTGATCTCCGCTTGGGGCCGATGCTGCAGGATGTTAGCTGTAATATACAGCTTACATACCACAGCGATCGTGCGAACTCTGTTTTAGAGTTCACATGATCCTCAGGACGTATGCATACATCCAGGCGCATGAACCCCCAAATGACCTGGACATATGCATACCATACGTCCAAGGTCGTTAAGGGGTTAAAAAGACCAGTTACTCACAAAAAAGGTGTTCCTTCAAGCCCCCTTCTGCCCACTTCTTTCTCATTTCTGTTATATTTCTGCAGATTCACTTTCAAATCTGTTCACTTCCAAATATAGTTCACTCAATAAGGCCTATATAACTACATATCTAATTAATAGGGGATCTAGAAATCTACCTTAGTAATGGGGGCTACACTTACCTTATTGAGGACTACCTATCTAATAAGGGGTTTACCTGTCTGCCTGCCTAGTTTGGGAGTGTACCTACATACTATACTGGGGGATTTAACTACCTTCTATATGGGGACACAGAACAAGTCTAAAACTTGGTGCACAAATGGGAGCCCCATAGTCATTTGGGGTCACTTTTACTCTTGGAGGCACTTGGGGGTCAATATTTCCATTTGGGGCATTATAGATGGGCAGTTTGTAAAGAGGTAGGAATTGGTAGGGAAGTGCTGGAAAAGTGAGGAGTCTAAAATGTTTGTGTGGTAAATTCTGCAGGGATGAGTCGTGGCTGGGAGAAGTCGTCATGATGGTCTGGACATCAAGACATCTTCTGTGAGTACCTGGATGTAAATTTACTGTAATCACTTACATGGTGCAGAACTTCTTTTGACTGGATGGCGTTAATATGTCTGCAGAGCCTTTGTACAACTGTTTTCTACCACTGTATGGTCACTTCATAACAGTAATATTAGTTTATATTCAGTAATGTTATGGTGTTTTATTCAGTCACTGTGTGGTGGTGATATGTGTTCATGATATGGAGATATTATTCAGTCACAATGGGAGACATGTTCTCATCTATTTTTCAGTGTATAATGCACCTGAATGTATGAAATTGGTTTTTGTGCGCTCATAAATGGTGCCTAAAGTTCATTGCCCCTTGCGTGTGTTTGTCGCATTGCGGAACTTAAGCTCATAAGTAATGCGCCAAACACATATAAAAGCTATAGATAGGATGAAAAGAAAAGAAAAGTAATTAGAATAGCATGTCAGTGAATAGAAAGCATGCTACTGATCTTGCTTGGTGTGCTGGCTCTTGCTGTATGTAGAATAAAGGATGAGAGCAGCAAAAATAAATTTAAAATTTCATGTAGTAAAAATTACAAATAAAAAAATCTGAACAACATCATCAGTGGGTTATTTAATGTAAAATTAGTTTTAGATTCTATTAATTTCAAATACATTTTAGAGGAGATATTTTTATATTTTTGGGATATTAGATATTTTTATATTAACTTTATAATTTTTCATTAAATTTAAATAATTTAATTTTAAATAGTTTGGTAATTATCATAAATTACTGTCTGATTATTGTAGTGAGGTAAATTGAAAAATATTAGACATTTTTATTCCCTAACAGCAAATCTAGTTCCACTTCGACTCCTCAGGCTCAGGCAGATCATGTTAAATAAGGTCTGCCTGTTTGAGCAGTAATGCGACTAGTTTTGCCGACCTGCATTCATATATGTATCATGTTAGGCACATTAAAAAGTGTTGAGTCTTACGAACAATGCACCTAACACATTCGTTTGCCACATTATACATCATAGCCGGCTGACTTTGGCTCATTCTACGCTAGAGAAGGGTGAAAAACCCAATCATACATGCCTCCCTATGTGTGCATGATATGTGGTGGTATTTCTCAGCCACTATAATGTAGTGATATGAGTTTATGGTGTGGCAGCATTAATTGGTTGTTATGTGGTGGCGATATGTGGCGGTATTATTCAGTCACTATGTGGTGGTGATATTGGATCATGGTGTGGTGGTATTATTCAGTCACTAAGTGGTGGTGATATGTGTAGGTATTATTCAGTCACTATGTGGTGTTGATATGTGATCATCGTGTGGAGGTTTTATTCAGTCACTGTGTGGTAGTAATATTTGGTCATGACATAGCAGTATTTGGTCTTAGTAGAATTAGTGGTCATATGCGCATTGGGCTTCCGGTTATATGGAGTGGTGCTACTGGATAATGCTATGACGACTGTGTCACCTCAGAGGAGGTGCAGTGGGCCCGCACTGCCCCCCCGCCCACTGTCCCTGCCTACTTAACATGCTGCCCTAGGCGGCAGACCCCAACTGGACGACAGCCCCTACGCTGCTAAGTGCAGGGCCGTCAGGGAAACTCAAAGTCCAACAGTCCGGGTCAGTACCAGTATGGGAACGTATATGTCAAGAAACGTAAGCCAAAAGAATAGTCAAAAAGCAAGCCGGGATCCAAACACGGTCAGGAGTGCAGTACAAAGTCGGAGGCAAAGGCGAGGTCAGGAAGCAAGCCGAGGTCAGAGATCAGGAGAGCAAATACCAACAGGAAACACAGGAAGTAGCAAGGGGAAACCTTTCTCAGGCAAAGACTGAGAGAAGTGAGGGAGTTTAAATGAGGAACCCAGAGCCCGCCCCAGCAGACGATTGGTGCGGCCTCCAGGCCCTCCTATTGGCCAGTGCGACACCCTCTGACTTGATTAGGAGCTGAGCTGTCACTCCTAAGCTCATCACCCCGGCTTCTCCCTGGGCGTGTCGACTGACTAAAGGGATTAACCCCTACCGTGCCTTGCTGCTTCACGGCGGAAACGTGTGCCGTGACATATTGTTTACTAGTTTTATACATAGAAATTTGTGTTATAGCTTTTTGTATATTCAGGCACTAGTTGATGGTGATCCAATGTGTCGCAGCATGGCACAACATGCTAATGGGGCGGGGGGGGGGCAGAAATTTCTTCACTCTGTCTTGAGTGCAATTAAGCCTAGGAATGGCCCTGTCTTGTGGTGAATGTACATACAAACTGCTGAAGTCAAATGGTAGAATATTGTGGAAATCTTTTTAATTCTGTGTTTAAAAATGCCGTTTAATAAATGTTTTCAATTTTATCTATTTTATTTAAAGGGCTCATAGCAGATTAGTAAAACATTGTTTTGTTTTTTTTTCAAATGCAGCATCACACCTGTAGTATTGCAGTTCAACCCCATTCACTACAATGAAGCAGAAATGCATACCAAGACATAGCTTATACATGTTTTTCTGATCCTACATAATCTTTTTAAGGCATTACTGTCTATGCAATTCCTTAAAGGGGTGTTCCTATCTCATAAATTGTTAGTATATTGAAAGAGACTAGCACCAATCTCAGGAATGAGATCCTCAAAGTTGCTGTTCAGAAAAATTGTGCACTGCTCTCCATTATTTTCTAAGAGAATTCTGAGTAGAGTCAAGTGGCATGTCCTGTTGTATTTTGAATCCCCCTAGAGCAGAATGAAGAATAGTGTGCAAGCAAAACCTACTCTCAGTTCTGAACAGAGATTTTTAGGAGCCTTTTCCTGAGCAAGGTGCAGGTCATAGAGTTGGGACGCTCACCTATCACACATTGACGGCATATTTTATTGATATGGTATCAATGTGTGACATTGGAACACCCCTTTCATTTAAAACTCAATGAAAAATAAAAGAACTATAAAATAAATTACAGAACTGTCCCCCTAATATGAGTAATCATGTCCAATAAATATGATAATCAATATTTGAACAGAAATAGTTAATTATCATTAAAAATAAATTTGATAGAGACACTATTAAAAGTTAACATATGCTTAACTAAAGTGGAAAATAAAATAAATGCTAAAAATTAAAAAAAAGCTATAAAATCTTAAAAGACACGTTACATTGACTTAAGGAATAATAAATTTAGTACTAGCTGACAACTATTTTAAGATAAACAGTGCATTTGAGATTTTTAAACATATCTCTGAATAGTAATCTTGAGAAATCTTAAATGTTTCAATTTGTTAGGCAATCACAGATTTAAGTATCTATACTTTTGCTGTAAATTCTTATGTTAAAATAAAACTAAAATACATTTAATGGAAATACTTATATTTCTAAAGTTTTAAACATACAATGCAAGGTATGTAATTTGTTTTATATTGGATATTGGCTTTTAAAAAAAACCTACCTGTGCTTTGTGTAACTCAAATATTAAGATAATTACAAAATTTATTTTAGAGATGGCCTCTTCCACAGTTTTGGGTAAATCTTTTATGTTACAGAAAAATCTTACTTATACTCTATGTACAGACTTTATTCTTGGCTGGAGTTCTATATTTAAAAGTCTTGGCTGATGTTAAATGTTCTGGGCATTGTGTCAACTTTTTAATTAATTGTCTTAGTTTCCATCTTGTTTGTAAGTATGCTGAAACTTTTGTTTTATAACTTGATATACTATGTTCAAATCAACCTACTATCATTTAAAACTCATTTTACCACACTGGCCTAGTTTTACTTTTTGTGCCTAAAAGTTAGCCTAAACTTAAATAGGCAGATTTACCACAGCGGCTTATGCTGTTTGATAATCTTGGCACATCTTTAAACTTTTCAAGCTTCTTTATAACAAATATTAACTGGCATACTTTCTATGCCTGAATTTTTTGCGGCATTTCTGGCATAATGTGTTGCCACATGGCCATGCCCATTTATCAAGAAGCCATGTTGCTTCTCACTAAGTCATGCATTTATATTGGAGAGGTCACAAAAAGTATCTAAATTTACCAAAATGAATATGTTTTCCGGAGACTGGACATTTTCATGGACAACCACGATAGTAAATTTGGACCATTGTTTAATCTGGCAAGAATGTATCACAGAATATCCATAAAGTTCTCTCCAATCCTTCACCTTAACAAAGGCTGATTCAGAAAGCTATATCATAGATTGATTTTGCATGCATCAATTATACAAGTCCCATACCCTGCTATAAGTTCGAACTTTACCAGCATGTGCTTTACATTACACCTAGGCATACAAAGTTTTATTTTCTTGTAGACTCCATACAAGTGCACAAGAAACATATTTAATCCAATGGTGTATGCCATTTTATGGATGTATTCTCCTCTAGAAGAATTGACTTATGGATGCATCATCAAATGTACACAGAGTTCACAGAAAAAGGACTGACAAAAGTCATTTTTGGGGCCCCATACGGCCAAAGCATCTACACCCCTCCGTCCATTATCTGTCTTGCACCATATCAGTAAGCCCTCACATTTTGAAGAAATTTAGTGAGGCTCCCTTACAGAAGTACTGCTAATACCGCTCTGATGGGTGCCCTGCATAGACACCCATATCATCGATCCATAAAGACTCTGTATCCCACTACACAGGGATTGCCTAAATGTAATGGAGGAACTGTTAACAAAACTGCTTGTAGAATTTACTTTTTAATGTGGCTCATGGAACTGCAGACAAAATGAACATATATAATACAGTTCACTAAACCAGCAGTCAAGATAAAAATAACGTGAAAGTTCAGGTATGGTTTGAAAGTACTATTCTTTTTTAAACCAGACCTCAGGACTGACTGCATGGAGGATAATTCCCAAATTCCAAATAACCCCAAGCAAAGTTCACTGGTGCTGGTGTAATACTGGTGAATTCCTAGTGCAAACACACTTCATCGGCTAACTTAAAATGGGTTTATTGACAATGGTGCGCAATAATCTGTCTCTGAGCTTTTCACTCAGAGTTTACTGGGAACTGTCTTTTGACACGCTCTTCGGTGGCACTGTGTCCTTGCACAATCTGTTCGTTCCCGGCAATAATCCCCAGATTTACATCACTGAGACATTTCAGAAATATTAGCCCTTAACCTCCTACTCTCAGGGGAACTCACCAATTTCCTCAGCTCTCCTCTTTTTCTCTCTCTCATACTTGTGTTGAAGGAGTGTCTTGTTTATTCTCTCACAGGTGCCATTGTTGAATGGGTGATACACTGTATTATGTGTTTTCTAGATTTGGTAAAATCTGCATAACGCTTCAATTACTTTGCCTTCAAAACAGATCCTTTGATCTGAGCGAAAGTGCGACAGACACCCATAGGTGTCTATGACAATAAAAGAGTGTGGTGCCTTCACAGGGTGCGGCAGCAGTCTTGGTCATTTGGTGTAGAGTAATGACAGCTACAGCAAATTTGGTGATATGGTCCACCTTTCATGTACATTCTGTACAAGGTCCGCAACCTTGTTCCTATCCACTTGGTGATGAGTCGGATCTGGGACTCTGCCGGTCATTCTTTTTTTTTCCATTGGCAAAACTTCCCCGCCACCAATAGTTTCTCATAAGCTGTCCAAAGAAAAAAATTTTTGGTGTTTCATCCTTTTCTAATTCTTCATCACTGGGCCCTTTAGGAAAAAATGTAAAAAAATTGGGATAAGCTTTCCCCTTTTAAATTTTCCCTTTTTGGTTTGGGTTTTTTTGAAGTTAAACCAAGCCATCCATTGCTGTTCCAAAGCTCCAAATTTAGTGGTCTCCAGGTGGACTTGTTGTTAGTCACCAAAGTGAATTCAGCACATCTTCAAACATCTCCATCTTTGCCCATACTACTGCCAGCAACTCAAGCTTAAACAAGTTATACTTCTCTGGGTTTTTTCCCCCAAAGGGCCTTTTCTAGCATGAAAATTACCCTTTTCTAGTCCTAAATTGAGTTAGCATTTCAACAATTTTGTCTGTAGCGTGAATGGAAGACTATAGTCTGCATAGGCGAGAACAGATAGTCGGGTCATGGTCTCTTAAAGCTCGGAAGGCTTGTTTTGCTGGTTCACTCCACTTCAATAGCTTCCTCTTAGCTTCTTTTTGCTCTGCCCCTTGTAATAACTCATGTATAATATGGGTGCTGCTTTAATTGTATAATCTTTCATGAATCTTAAGTAATAATTTAACAGTCATAAGAAGGCTTAAAGATCGATCAGTAATGGTCTTAGGAGTAGACCACTTATGAACCTCTTCCACTTTAGTTTCACTCTGTCCTGTGACACAAAATGCCCCAGAAATTTGATATTCCCCCTAAAAAAGTGACATTTATGGGGCTTTAACATGAACCTGTGTAACTCAATTTGTCCCAGGATTTAATCCAACCTGTTCAAATTGTCCTTAGCCATTGCTATATATATTATTACATCCAAGTATACTAAGAGAAACTCATGGTTGAGGTCCCTGAGGCACAACTCCATTAGATGCTGGAGCGTGGCAAGTATGTTACGCAAACCAAATGGCATCTTCAAAAAAAAAATATTTTTTCTTGTGTGATGAAAGCAGTATTCTCCTGATCGTCTTCAGCAATAGGCACTTGCCAATATCCACTAGCCAGGTCCAAGGCATAAAAAGAAACATGCCCTTCCTTAAACCACTACAGACTTCTCAATGCGGCAAAGCAGATAGATATACTAGACAGTGCATGTGTTGGGGAGTCCATAGTTTATGCAGAACCTTAACTCTCCATCCTTCTTTACCAGCACAATAGCAGAGGCTTAACTCGAAATAATAACCTGTTGTTGCTGCATTTCTCTCAGTATGGCTTTCACCTCTTGGTATAAGGCTGGTGGAACAGGTCAGAATTGTTGATGGATTGGGGAGCAATGTCACTGAGCTGCAGTGTCTTGGTAGGCCCAAAATCATGTTAAGAGAAGGTTGCAACGTGATTTTCTCATTATTCTCCTTAGCTGTTCCCAATCTTCTGGATCCTATTGATCACTTTTAACAGAGATAGTCGGGTACTATCTATCAAATTAGTTTTTCCTTCAGCTTGGGGCTTTTCACCGCGAAAACCATCCTCACTGAATGATTAGTCTGTAATTTTCCTACTTAAGTTTATCATGCAGCTGTACTTCATAGACAAGTGTACATCAGCTATCCACTGTTGAGGAGGAGTTAACATTCATCAGCCGCACTAGCACCCTTCCCACCTTTACCTTGCACGGGTTGAATCCAACTATCACTCCTTCCATCTGCAGTACGGGCTCTAGCAGTACAGAAACCCTTTGTAAGCCATGCATGGTACTCACAGAGAAAGGGAGTAGCACCTCATGTCCAGCGGACATGTGAACAGAACAAGAACACTTCCCAAATTTACTGTGACATTTTGGGGAATTTTAAACCTGCCTCTACAATTTTTAAAGGCCCTGTATTCAAGAAACGGAACCCCCGGGGATCTGTTTCCAGTATCGTGACCCTAGCCCATTGGCCATCAGCTTATCTAACTCCTGTCTAGAATTAGAGGAACCCTGTGGGCCATCCTTCCTCGTACCACCCTAACCCTATTCTTTTTAATCATGTGTCCATGCAGTTCTAGATCCACCTGCATTGCCCAAAGTTGAGGAAGATCATTAGCTGCCTTAAACTGCACCAACGTTGCACTCCCTGGTGCAGCGTATTTGGGAAATACGCATCATAAGTCTCTCGTCCCAGCAAAGTCACACAAGAACCAGTGTCGATCAGTCCCCTTAAATTCAGTTGATTTACCTTCACATGAATTTAAAATTTTTCCCAACCAGGGCGTAACTACCGGGGTAGCAGACGTAGCAGTTGCCCCGGGGCCCGTGCGCTTAGGGGGGCCCGCACGTTTAGGGGGGCCCGCGCCCTGGGACAGCTGCTACTGCGTCCGCTACCCCGGTAATGCTGCTCCTCCTGCCGCAGTGAACTTAACATTTCACTGCGGGGGCGCAGAGCTGAGGGGCCCGCCATGCTCCCCTCTGAAACCCCGGGGCCCCCCAGACCGAGCTTTCAAAAACAGTGCCCCCGGGAGAAGAGAGTGGAGCAACGATCCGCCTGACTTCCCCTCCCGGGCCCTCGTATCACGTGGACGTGCGCAGTACTCATATCGCCGCCCGCCTGTGCTGAGCACAGAGCGCACGCAGCGCATCGGGGGAGCTGGCCGATTTAAGAAAAGGGTTTCCCCTTATTTACTTGCCCCAAGCCGCCTGATACCCCCTAATCCGCATGTATACCCCCTAAGCCTGCCTTATCCCCCTAAGCCTGCCTGATACACCTTAACCTGCTGTATACCCCTAACCTCCTTTTATACACCCTAAGCCTGCCTGTTTCCCCCCCTAACCTCCCTTTGTATCCCCCCTAACCCCTCCTGTATACCCACTAAGTCTGCCTGTATACCCCCCCAAAAAGCCTGCCTGTAAACCCCTAAGCCTGCCTATAACCCCCAAAGCCTGCCTGTAAAAACCCAAAGCCGCCATACCCCCCTAAGCCGCCTGTATACCCCTAACCTGCCTGAATGACCCCTAAGCCCCTGTTACACCCTAAGCCTCCCTATATCCCTCCAGCTTCCCCTTTATAACCCCCCAGCTTGCCTTTTATCCCCCCCAGCCTTTTTATACCCCCCACCTGCCTAGAAGACCCCCAGCCGCTAAAATACCCCCAGCCTGCCGAAAGGGCCCCCCCAGCCCCCCTTTATCCCTTTCCCCCCAGCCTGCCAATATGCCCCCTAAAGGCTGCCTATCAAAAGCTGCCTCCTGAATAGTCCATAGCTACCGTGAACCCTGTCTGCCTAAAAGCCCCTATAGCCCCAAAAAGCTTGCCTACCTATTACCCCGAAGCCTCCTTTTACTTATATGGGGCCCCTTTAGCTACCAAAAACCCTCCCTAATGGCCCCTATAGCCCAAAAAAACCCCTGTCACCTGTTGGCTCCATAGACCAAAACCCCTCCCTGCCTATATGGGCACTCTATTGGCTGAGGGGCCTGGCGCATGCTGCCTCTGAACGCCCGTGCCCTCCGGCCCGAGCATTCAGAGACAGCGCTCCTGGGGGAGCAGAAAAGAACATCGCTCCGCCTGCTACTCCCATCCGGCCCCTGTGATCACTGGCGCGTGGGGTTTATTCACACCCCGCCGCCCGGCGAGCACAGAGACTACAGCACGGCCTTTGGGGGGAGCGTGGACCGAGGAAAATAAAAAGATTTCTTATTTTTACCCCCCCTAAGCCCCGGGAAAACCCCCTAAGCCTCCTTATACCCCCTAAGCCTGCCTGTATTCCCCTAAGCCTCCCTGTATACCCCCTTTGGGCCTCCCTTGTATCCCCCTAAGCCTGCCTTATCACCCAAGCCTGCCTTTACACCCAAACCTCCCTAAAAAACCCCCTAAGCCCCCCATACACCCCCTAACCTGCCTGTATACCCCCTAAGACTGCCTGTATTCCCCTAACCTGCCGAACACCCCTAAGCCGCCTTAACACCCCCAAGCCTGCCGTAACCCCAAAAATCTCCTGTAACACCCTAAAACCCCATATAAAAACCCTACCCGCCTGCCATACACCCCAAGCCTCCATATCCCCCCAAACCTGCGTATACCACTAACCCCCCTGTAAACCCCCAAAGGGCCCCTATATACCCCCAAGCCCCATAAAAACCCCCCAACCCCGCCATATACCCTTTTGGGGGCCGCCAAATATACCCCCTAAGCCGCCTAGTATGCCAACCTCCTAATACCCCCAGCTTGCCTTTTCCCCCCAGCCTTTCCTTTTAAACCCCCACCTCCCTTTTTAAAACCCCCCACCTGCCTAAATCCCCCTAGCCTCCTAGAAAACCCCCAGCCTCCTGTAAGCCCCCCAGCCTGCCTTTCTCCCCCCCAGCCTGCCTATATAGCCCCCTAAAGGCGCCTATTAATAGCCTGTCGAAACCCCTATACTACCGGAAGCCTTCTGACTATAGCCCCCTATAGCCCCCTAAAGTTTGCCCTACCTATAAACCCCCAAGCCCCTGCCCCTATTTATAGGGGCCCCCCTTTACACCAAACCCTACCTTTTGGCCCCTATACCCACCAAACCCTTGTCTCCTGTATGCTCCCAAAAGCACCAAAAACCCTTTTTTAAAAGGGGCACTCAGGGGCTACCTAAACCTTCCTATTTGGGGCCCCATATATCCTATCAAACCCTGCTCCTAAATACCCCTATAGCCGGGGGGGCGGGAGGGGGAAAATTCAGGTTAAAAATATTTGTGTCTAAATATGTAGGGCAAGTGGTCAGGGGAGCACATGAGGCGGACTGGGCCATGCAAAACAAAGGGAAAGTCAATGACCAAAAAAACGTCACCTGTGAGTCACAAGAATTTTAATACACTTAATCACATAATGTTTAAAGCCTGGTACACGTGCTACCACTAAGGTCACTGTATGGGGGTAATATACAGTCTGCGAGCCTGGTACACTGGTGTCTACCACATATGGTACTGTATGGGGTTATAACAGTCGCAGAGCCTGTGTCAGGGCCGCCAACAGAAATTTTTGGGCCCCATACACTGAAGCACCTGGGCCCCCCTTAAACCCCGCCCCCCCCGCAACCTGATTGCCCCCCCCCCAACAAAAAAACGGGCCTCTAGGATATAAATGCGCCCATTTTACCACATAAAACAGTATGCAAAAAAGAAAATGTATTTTGATACTATCCTGTGAGTCACATATCTTCTGTTCCTGCGTCATTAGCATATCATAACACAGGCTAGAGCTCCATCCATATCCCCCCCCACCCACATACAAAACCCCCCCCCCACCCACATACAATATCCCCTCCACCCACATACAATATCCCCACCACCCCCATACAAAAACCCCCCCACCCACATACAATACCGCTCCACCCACATACAATACCCCTCCACCCCCATACAATATCCCCCCCTCCACCCACATACAATACCCCTCCACCCAATACAAATCCCCCCCACCCACATACAATACCCCCCCCCCCACAACAATATCCCCCTCCCCCCCAAAAATATCCCCCTCCATCCACAACAATACCCCTCCATCCCATACAAATCCCCTCCACCCACATACAATACCCCCCCCCACCCCCAAAACTACCCCCCCCCACCCCCAACTATCCCCCCTTCCCCCCAACAGTATCCCCCCTTCCCCCAACAGTATCCCCCTCTTCCACATAAAATACCCCCTCCCCCCACATTTCAATATCCCCCTCCCCCCCCCATACAAACCCCCTCCCCCCACAAGCAATATCCTACTCCCAAATTTTTCCTTGGGTCACGCACCTCGCCACCTCTAAAATAACACCACAAGAAAGTACAAGTTAACTCCTTCACAGGTTGGGGTTTTCCCCACTCACTCCCTTACAAATCAGGGAACATTACGCGCCATATACCCCCCCGAATAATCTAGAACACTAATATTGGGGAAATAGTGATCTGACACCACCAGGTCACATCACTTCAGTGAATACAGCACTGATCCAAAGAAGTAAAATAACCCCCGACACTAGACTCACCAGACTCCTATCTCATGAGTCGTTCTCTTTCTCTTGAATCTTTTTTTTTTTCCCTTTTCCCTTTTGCATCCGTTCCACACCGCCCTGAGGGCTTGCCCGGCCCCCAAAATCACCCTGCAGAAATTCACAAATATCTTAGAACCTCACTTTTCCCCATCTCTTTACCTATTCCCACCTCGACAAAAATTCCCAGGGTGGGGGAGCGGGACAAGCCATAACTTTGAGGCCAATATCCTAAGGGGTTTGGAGGTGGGAGAGAACTGAAATAATCTACAACATGGGGTGCTGCCCTCTCAATTATATTACCAGGTTGGGAGACAAAACCCTAGGGAGGTTGGCAAAAGGGCAAGGCCCCCGGAATTAGACAAGCCCTATTTAGGTAGGGGACCCCCAGCTGGATAATGCTAGGGCCGGGCCCCCGTACTGGGGGTACCTAGCCATAGGTAATACCCTCAGGTGATAAGCAGGGCCCCCTTTTTTAGTATCAGGTAGTTAGGGAAACCCCCTTTAGCTAGTGTGCAGGAAGTCGGGCCCCTTTACAGTTTTGTTGTAGTCAGGGCCCCCTTTGGCTTGTAGGCATCAGGGCCCCCTTTATTTTAAGGTAACCAGGGGCCCCCTTTATGTTTAGGAAGTCAGGGGCCCCCTTTATGTTTAGGTAGAGTGAGGGCCCCCTTTATGTTTAGGTAAGTCAGGGGCCCCCCTTTTGGGCTAGGCAAGTCAGGGGCCCCCCTTTAGGGGTAGGCAGATCAAAGGGCCCCCTTTAGCGTTAGGCAAGTCAGGGCCCCCCTTTAGCGTTTGGGAAGTCAGGGGCCCCCTTTACGTTAGGGCAGCGCAGGGCCCCATTTGCGTTAGGGACGTCAGGGCCCCCTTTACATTAGGCAGCTCAGGGGCCCCCTTTTAGTATAGTCAGGCCCCCCTTTTAGGGGATAGTCAGGCCCCCCTTTTAGGCAGCGTCAGGGCCCCCTTTTAGGCGCATCAGGGCCCCCTTTTAGGTATAGTCAGGCCCCCCCCTTTTTGGGATAGTCAGGGCCCCCTTTTAGGGACGTCAGGGCCCCCTTTTTGGGAGCGTCAGGGCCCCTTTTTCCAGCATCAGGGCCCCCTTTTAGGCAAGCAGGGCCCCCTTTTACCGCATCAGGGCCCCCTTTTTGCCAGAGTCAGGGCCCCCCTTTTTGGGAATCAGGGGCCCCCTTTTTAGCCAGCGTCAGGGCCCCCTTTTAGTATAAACAGGGGCCCCCTTTTTTGCCAGCCAGGGCCCACTTTTTGGTATAGTCAGGGCCTGCTTTCATAAAAAAAAAAAAACAATAAAAACACTTACCGGGGCCCCGCTCCTGGACGCTCCGGGTCTCGATCTTCCTTCCCGGGTCCGCTAGGGGCCGGCCCCGGCCCGGGTGAAGGCCTAAGTCCTCCCGCCTGCCAAGCGGTCGGCGGGGCGCAGGCTAGGGCGCGGCCCCCCGACAAGGGGCAGCCCCCCCGGCTCTGGCGCCGGGACGCAGGGCCCGGGCGTTCGGGGACCGGGCGCGGCCGGCCCCGGGGGGCGAGGCACGCTCGGGGCCACAGGAGCCGGGCCCGCACTGCGGGGCCACCTAGCCTTTACCACCGGCCCCATACGGAGTACTGGTTGTAAACCCCGTATGGCGGGCCCTGGCCTGTGTACACTGGGGTCCACCATTATAGTCACTGTATGGGGTAATATACGTCTCAAGCCTGTGTACACTGGGGCAAACCCACTATAAAGGCACTGTATGGGTAAATCAGTCTGCAGAGCCCGTGTACACTGGGGTCACCACTATAGGTCACTGTATGGTGTAATATCAGTCCAAGCCGTGTACACTGGTGTCTACCCCTATTGGGCACTGTAGGTGGTAATATACAGTCTGGCCGGCCTTGTACACTGGTGTCTACCATATATGGTCACTGTAGGGGTAATATACAGTCACAGACCTGGTACACGGGGTCTACCACTAAATTTGTCACTTTTTGGTGGTTATAACAGTCTACAACCTGTGTACATGGTGTCTCCAAAATTATGGTAGTTATATGCAGTCTCGACCCTTGTCACTGTATATCCACTATATGGTCACTTGGGGGTATATTGGTCTTTTGTATGATCTAAAGTTAAAGGGGTATTATTCAGTCCTATGTGGGGAATTTGGGGTCTGTTCTGGTGGTATAATCAAGTCCAAAAGTATTAGATTTTTTGATAATATTGGGTTTTGGTATGGGGATTTTTTGGACGTATGATGGTGATATGTTGGTGAGGTATTTGCCCCTTGAATACTACATTATCTAACAGCATATCCGGGGAAAAATTTCGGGGCGGGAGGTGGGCGAGGGGGGGGCGGGGGCCCATCCAAAATTTGCTTGGGGCCCCTGGCTTCTCTAGTTACGCCCCTGATGCCAACGATGTCCACTTCATGGCTTGTGGAGCAAATCATCACAGTGCTGCATTTTGCCCTTTCCCCCACAGAATGCTTAGTTCAAATTTCCTTGTTTCCCTTGTGAGTCCCCCTAAAAAGCAATATAAAACCCAGAGCCCCCTTCCCCCAAAAAAAATTCCCCAGTATTAAAAAAGGGGTTCTGGGTTTGGTTGGGTTGTGTAATTCCTCTCTGAAGAAGGGCCTCCCAACGTTATCCCTGGACTTTCCTGTTGTCTGGCAGGATTCAGCAAACTTTCCTTCACCCGTTTTAATGCTTCTTCCAGGAAGTGTAACCTGGACCCCTAGTTAAAGTTTTCTCAGACTATGCAATGTCAGGGAAAAATTCTCAAAGGGGATCCCACTTGCTCCTCCTTTTCCCCTTTTTAGTCCCTTTGGGCCCTGGGCGGAAGAGGTTGGGTAAAACTTTACCTGCTCCAGCAGCATCCTCTTCAATGGTTTACTTTTAAGTCTTAACAGGAACTGATCTCAAAATAGCATTATAGCATCCACGTTAGCAAATATGGCATTTTATCAATAGTATCCAAAAAGCAAAGAAATGGGCCATTCATTTTTAAAAACTTTATGTACTATGCAGGGTCTCATCATCCGTTGGTCCGAAAAAACAACTTATTTCAGAAAAAACTCACAGGCCACAGTATGAATCCCGGCGTGAACCGTTCTAAATGCTTTAAGGCAGTTAAAGTGCCAGAATGTAGAACCCGTTCTTTTTGCAGTTATAAAACAGGGGGATCTAGTGTCAATACACAATCTGGCTCAAACAGACCACCTTTAATGGGCTGGTGTTCTATTGTAATGCACCTAGATTTTGGATCAAAAATCAAAAATGTGTTAATTTATGAAGTGGGGCGCACGCTCCCCAAAAAACCCCAAAACTTTTGGGACATTAAATCGTGCCAAAGTTTGGACTGCCATGCTCATAAAATTCTTTTTGGCTCAAAGTACACCAGAAAATTATGCACCCCGGGCAAATATGTTTCCCACATTGGTATACGTCCCCCTTTATGGCTGATTTCCCGAAACACCCTTTTTCCTTCCCCCTTTTAAGGTGTCGCGCCCAATTTGCTTTCAGTTGTGGCACCACTTTACACGTCTCTGTGGTGGAGTCGGTTCCACTGCAGCTGCACCCACCATGACTGCAGCTTCCTCCTGTACCCACTTGGTCCTTGCAAGCACGTCAGGGCACATTCCTTCAATCCCTGTATCACGGGGCTCAGTTTGCTGCATCAATATCAATATTGGTGAGATATATCTTGTTTGGTACCAAACCATACCAAATATATCTTACTAATATTGATGTTCATGTAAATAGTGATCTAAATATAAATATAGAAAAATAGCTGTACCGAGTTCAGCTTAATGTAACTCATGCAAAAAAGGAATCGACTCAAATCAAATGAAATACTTTTGTGGCAGGTTATGGATATGTACAATTCAATAATTTAGTATGGTATATTTTTAGAGTATTCAGCACAGTATAGTTTTATATAATTTATTTTTGTATTTGTTTTCAATTTCTTTTTGTTTCACTGGTTTGTATTAACAATTCATGGTTGCTTCGCAGCAGTTTTGTTGATATCCACAACAGCGGTAGAAACCAGGTGTTCCTGATTGTCCCACGAGATTTAAACTGAGTTCTCACTATCGCCCAGCAGACTACCCGAAAAGCCATGAGTAAAAGACTTTCGCGAAATGCGTATTGAACGAATACCATCATAATTATGCATCTCCCATTATGAGTGATCTTCATATATTTTAATAGTTTCTACAATAAAGATTTTTTATGACTGGACTCCCCCCTACCTGGTTTGGAAGCTGGTGAACGCCTGATGGCAAGGGTTTGTTGAGCTACGGAATCAGAAGGTTTTGGTCGACTTCGCACCGTGTCTCCACCATGGCTAACTGCCTGTGCAGGTGAGCTGATACAAAACTATTTTCCTTTGCTATTTCACGGAGCAGGGGACCCCACATTCTGATTTTTGGCAGTCCCTAAAGTGAAACCAAGACCTCTCAGCCATTTGGGTATTCACAATTAAATTGTCATAAAGGTCTTAGACTGGAAATAGCACTCTAATGCTTACAGCTGCTCCCAGGAAGGATGCAATATGATAATGTTGGACCAGAAAATGTTGTGCAACCATGTGGTATAGATCTATTTGGTCTCTGTTCTACAAAATCTAAAGGTTTGCTCTTTTACACCTGCTGATGTCATTAACAAAAGTTCATCTTCAATGCCTTTGCTGCTGGAAGGAGGTTTGCACTCAAAATCTCACGATACATGGCCCCTATTTTTTGCTTCTGAAAGAGAGGTTGCAGCACAGCCAAACAGCAGTGTGGGAAAGGTTTAAAGCTGAGCATTCTGAGCGAGTGAACGAGTCTGCGAGTGTTTTCTTTAAAGTGTGTTTTTTCTTTTAAGTGTGGAGACTTGAGATTGAGAGACTTTAGATTTGGAGAGTTTAGAGGGGACAGAATTGTATTACTTATTATAATTGTATTTGTATATCTTCTTGGTAACATCCCCATGAGTTCCATGTTTGACAATGCTGTCCAGTGCACAACCTGTGCAATGTATGCCATCCTTGACCAACAGTTCGAGGGGGCATACTGCTGTGCAAGATGTGTGCACACTGCACATTTAGAAGCCCGTATCCTGGATCTAAATGAGCAAGTGGCAACACTGGATCCTTGCTAATTGGGCGGCCCCTGCCCATGGCAAAAAGAGGGGA
>JAODAL010044118.1:0-33187 GCA_025379985.1 Phyllomedusa bahiana
CATGGCGGGGGTTCCCTACAGTCATCTTGGGGAGGCCTTACTTTTCAACTTGGCGGAGGCTCCCTACAGTCGAAATGGCGGGGCTCCCTACATTCAGAAAATGGCGGAGGTTCCCAACAGTCAAACTGGCGGAGGTTCCCTACATCAAACATGGCGGGGTTCCCTCCCAGTCAAACAGGCGGAGGTTCCCTCAGTCAAACATGGGGGGGAAGGCTCCCTACAGTCAGACATGGCGGGGGTCCCTTTCAGTAAAGACATGGGGAGGCCCCCTACGTCGGGACTTGGCGGAGGGTCCCTACAGTCAGACAGGGCGGGGGGTTTCCCTGATTTTTTGGGGGTTGCTTTGCTCCCTTTTGGGCCCCTAAAAGCTTAAACCGTGTGCATGGAAAAAAAGAAGCTGAAGCATAATGTAGGGCCCAGTGTGGAAAGTGGGTCTCCCCAGAGGTCATGGGTCTTCCAGCAGGACAATGCCCCAAAAACACATTTAAAAAAGAAATAAAAAGGGTTTGAGAGAAAGCGCTGGGGGACTCCTAAAGTGGCCCCCAATTAAAAATAAAAAAAAAGACCTTGAACCCCATAGACCCTTTTGGGGGTAATCTCACAATGGCAGAAAAGGGCCCCCTTTCACATCTCGGGGGAACGGGAGCTTTTTTCCAAAAAAGAATGGTCAAAAATTTCCCCAGCAGAGCATTGTAAGAAACTCTTTGGGAGGGTTCCCGGGAAAGGGCGGCTGCTCGCAGTTATTTTGGCAAAAGGTTTTTCCTACCAAGTATTGGTTTGAGGGGGGCCAAAATTTTTTTTGGGGCCCCTTTTTTTGGATTTTTGGGTGTAAAATGATCAATGATTTGTTTTTTGTTTAAATTCCTTTTTTTTTTTTCCCATTGCGAAAAATTTAAATGAATATTTTAATACCAAAGAATTATTAAAATTGAAATTTCATTTTCAGGAAAAAAACTGAGTATTATTTGCAGAATTGCAGGGGTGCCAATATTTTTGGGCCACCCTGTATGTACCAGTCTCCCTTTTTGAAATCGTCCCAAATCTATCTCCTGTCAAACCTTTTCCCCCTCAAAATTTGTCTCTTTTGTCTCCACCCAAACCATCATGGGGGTATTTTCACAGGGGGCGGGGTTTTTTTCGTTGTAGCACAGTCCTCCCTGTGCCCACACGGTGCCTCCCTGCACTGCCCCCTTTATAGTAATCACATAAGTGCGCTGTATCCCCCCGGCAGGCTCCTCGCTATACGTTTTCACGGGTTGGGGTTTGTTTCCCTTCGGCCTTTTCCCGCGATAATGGCAAAAAATAACAATTAAAATTTCTATTCCACCCCCAAAGGTTAACGAGGCTAAAAAAAGGGAAAAAACCCCCAGGGAAACGGGGAAGCGTGTAAATATTGCGTTTTCTGGGCGGCATCAGAAATGGGTGTTTGTGATAAAGGGGCTGAAAGGGGGGAGCGGGGGCTTGGGAAGACCAGGACCCTCTAAGAAAGAGAGGGACAGGCATGAGGGATACCGCTTTTATATTAGTTTTATGTCCTATTTAGTTTTGATTTTTTTTTTTTTAATTCTAATAAAAAATTCCCCGGGAAAAACTGATCCCTTGTTTCTGAAAACAAAAGGGTTTCCCCACGCAGGGGTTTTTTCGGGGGTTTTTTTTCACCCGGTTTGGGGTTTTTTTCAGACCCTTGAAAAAGGGGGCCAAAATGAGCACAATTGTGCCTTTTGCAAAAACCTGTGGGGGCAGTCCCCACATCCCCCCCAGGGGTTTTTTCCCGCCCGGCGGTTTTTTCCCGCCCGCGGGCCGCTCGATAACTTTGACCCTGTTCTTTTTTCCGGGGGCTTTTTCCCGGGGAGGGAAATATGAACACCTCAATGGGAGGGGGGGGGGACTTTCTCCGCTCATCGTGGAGAAATTTCTTCTTTCCCCCGCGGTTTTGGGGTTGGCCGAAAAAACCCCGGACGGGGCCCGGCCCGGGGAAAACCCCCCCCAGGGGAAATTTTTTGGGGTCCGCTCCCGGGGGAACGCAGCCTAAAGGGGGAATCCTGTGTCAGGCCCCCACCCCTGGCCTGCCCGGGGGGGAAAACCCCGTGTATACATTTTTCCCCCGGAGTGTTCTTTAGAAATTTATATTGAAAAAGGTTTTTGGGCCCTGTTTCACTCGGCCTTTTTAAAAAGGAAAAAAGTCGGCTGTTTAAATTTCGCGCCGTCTGCCCTATTACGGGGCTGAAAACCCTCCCGGTCATTTAAAGTTAAACCCTCGTTCTCATTGAGAAAATAGGTAAACCCCTCTCCCCGCCGGCTAAATTTGCCCCGGGGGGAAAAATTTAAATTTTCATGTCACCTTTTTAGCACTTTTGGCTAACCCCCCTCTTGGCAAATTTTGGGGGTAACCTCCCCCGTGGGCCCCTGGGGTAACCTCCCCCGTGGCAAACCTTTTCTAACCCCCGTTGGGAGTGGCTTAAACCCCCCCAAAAAGGCCAAAAATTGGTAACCTCCCCGTTTTGGCCCCCCGTTGGGTAAAAACCCCCACCCGTGGCACCCGGGGGATAACCATCCCCCCTGGCCCGTGGTATCCCCCCGTGGCCTGTGGGCTAAACCCCCCGTGGCACGTGGGCAACCCCCCAGTGGCACCGGGCAAACCTCCCCTGGCACTGGGCTAACATCCCTATGGCACTTTTGGGTTAAACCTCCCCATGGCACTTTTGGCCTTTTCCTCCCCGTGGCACCGGGGTAACCCCCGCCCCCCTGGCACCCTGGCTTTAAACCCCCCAGGCCCGTGGGCTAACCCTCCCCGTGCCCCCGGGCTAACCCCCCCCCTTTTTCACCGTGGGTAACCTTCCCCCCCTGGCACCTTGGCTTAAACCCCCTTTGGGACCTTTGGCAAAACCCCCCCCCAAAAACACTGTGGCTAACCTCCCCCGTGGGACCGTGGCATACCTCCCCGTGGCACCGGCTAACCTCCGTGGCACAGTGGATAACACTCCCCGGGCAACCGTGGCAACCTCCCGTGGCAAAGGTGCCCGGCCCCCGCTCGCTACCTCCGCTCCCGCCCCGCCCCCGGCCACACAGCGTAATTGCGGGGCGTAATTACGTCCCGCAGTTAAGTCGTGTGAACATAGCCTTAGGGTTAACCGGATGTGTTTGCAGCAAATTTTTGATTACAGACTTTGTTATGGATTTTATTGCAGATTTTTTCGGGACCTGGTATTTAGCAGTTGAGTGCGAGTTGCACTAAAAAAACAATAAATAAACGGCAGATACGGTAAATCTTTCCTCTAGACTTTGCCTTCTCCCATTAAAGTTAATATAATAAATCTTTGCTCATATTCCACACAGAAAGTTTGTGGAAATTTACCATGGGGTTGGCTAAAATCTTCTTGCCATAAGCAACCAAAACATTTGTACAAGTATTGTATGAGGTATTTACTGGTCCAAACCAAGGACATGAATTGACTGGAAAACGCCTGAAATGCATCGGAGAAACAACATCAAATCCACCTGCAACAAGCAAGGTCAGGGGACTATTAATACTCCGCACTGATATCACGAGTAAAATTTTTACTTGTGGTGGTGAAAGTCCCTTGAAACTGTGTTGGGTGCACATGAGCTTGGGGCAGGTGTCATTGCTGTTATGTTTCAGTGCCACAATCCACATCGTAAAGCCCGCAGTGAGCGCGGTTTCGGGGGGCATCGTTTTTGAATGTCAGAAGCAGTTTTTTTTTTATTATTTCTGGTATAGATGAGGTTTCTGGCCGCTGTTTCTCGCTATCTTGTTCGCTGTTGGTTAAGCGACCGCGTCAAAAATTAATTTGGATTTGCTTTGGGCGCAGTTTTTCTGCTTTCCATTAATTTCTATGGACATTATTAGTAAAACTGCTTCGAGAGACGGCGTCAGTTCTTTTTGAGCGCTGTTTGTTTTCAGAGGTCCCCCCCGACCCCCCGTGCTGCAGGATATCAGCGCAGTGTGCACTGCGCCACTGGTTTTCCATTGGCGGTTTGCAGTCAGATTTGGACGCCTTTTCTGGCACTATATCAGTGCTGAATCCACTTCCAAAGCAGTTGTGAGGACCTTCCCTTAGGTGTTTCCAGATGCAGCAGAGTTCCCCTTTAAGTGCCCTTACCTGCTCATTTTACTTTGACCTTCCCTTAGGTGTTCCCAGATGCAGCGGAGTTCCCCTTTAAGTGCCCTTACCTGCTCATTTTACTTTGACCTTCCCTTAGGTGTTCCCAGATGCAGCAGAGTTCCCCTTTAAGAGCCCTTACCTGCTTTTACTTTGACCTAACCTTAGGTGTTCCCAGATGCAGCAGAGTTCCCCTTTAAGAGCCCTTACCTGCTTTTACTTTGACCTAACCTTAGGTGTTCCCAGATGCAGCAGAGTTCCCCTTTAAGTGCCCTTACCTGCTCATTTTACTTTTTTCCTGGAAGCGGCAGAACTAAAACAAGGTGATTAAGATGCAGATGATACAGATTAGTCTCCGTGTTAAGAAAACAGTCGGTTTTTACCTGCGCTCCATTGAAAACTGCAAAAATAACACATTGGAAGGTGGTGTCACCGTGCAAGGTGCAACATGACAAACTCAGCAGTGCTACGTCTCTGATTACCTCTCTTGCCAGGTAATGCGCTGTAAAGGAGAAGATCATATGCTTGGGATTCCTATGGGGTGAAGGGACAGGACATCAATGGCGAATTCTGCGCTTCCGACCCCCTCGCTGCCATCACATGTTCTCATGTAAATTAACCGTTTCTTTGATCAGGAGCGCTGGCTGCCATAGTAACATCATGTCTATACATCTGCCATACCCTAAATCACAGGGTTGTTACCAGCCGCCATCTGTGCGCTGTCAGGATGGGACGCCGTCATATTCTTTTAAGGCAATATGGCTCCCGTTGGGTAAAAGTTTTATCGAGAACCTGAAGTCTATGTAAAAAGTGCAGGTTATTGTTCTCTGTTATCAGGACTCCGGGCTGGGGCGAGTCTTACTTGTAGTGTTCTTTAATGGAATCTCCAATTGAGGGTGGAAAAAAAGTCACCCCAATGAGGCAAAAGTAGGGTCAAAGTAGAAGCCCTGGGCAAAAGATCCACCTGACAGGAGGGTCATATGCACACGATACCGCCACACACTACCCACATAGTGACAAATACAGTGCATGCATAATAGCAGCAAGCGAAGGTGTCATATAGTGCTCCCATATTAGTATCACATGTTGCTCATTTACTCCCATAAGGTGTCAACATAAATGTACTGAACACATAACAGGGCTACAGAGTACCCACACCATGTTCTCATCAAATCCCTACATACCACTACGGTACATTGCCCACATAATACTGCCAATTAGTGCCAACATAAATGTTCTCTGTACTGAACACATAACAGGGCTACATAGTGCCCACATCATTCTGTCATCAAATCCTTACATACCAGTATTGTACATTGTCCACATAATACCGCCAATTAATGCCAATATAAATGTACTCTGTACTGAACACATAACAGGGTTATATAGAGCCCACATCACTCTGTCATAAAATCACTATGTATCAGAATTGTACATTGCACACGGGATACCGCCAATTGGTGCCGACATAATATTGTTAAAAAAAGCCAAGATAATACTGGGGATTCTGTATTAGGATATGGGCTTGCTGGTTTACCTGGGATCTCCTGTATATGTGATATGGAGAATGCTGGCTATTAATACCTGGGGATCTCCTGTATATAGTGATATGGAGCATGCTGTATAACCTGGGATCTCACTGTATATGTGATATGGAGCATGCTGGTATAACTGGGATCTCTCGTATATAGAGAATATGGAGCTTGCTGGTATAACCTGGGCTCTCTGTATAATGTGTTGGTGCTTGACCTTATTACCTGGGGATTCCGGTATATAGAGGTATGAAAAATGCTGGTTATAACCTGGGGCTTCTACTGTAGTTAGTGATATGAGATGTGGGTATAACTGGGCTCTCTGTATTATGTGATATTGCGCATGCTGTATTACTGGGGGATCTCCTGTATGATAGTGATAGTGGAGCATGCAGGTATAACCATGGGGATTCTTGTATATTAGTGATATGGAGCATGCTGGTATAACTCATGGAGAATCTCCTGTATTTAGTGATATGGAGCAGATCGACTGGTTTACAGGGCTCTCCTGTATATAGTGATAATGGAGCATGCTGGTTTACCTGGGGATCTCTGTATATAGAGTGATATGGAGCTGATGGTATAACCTGGGATCTCGTGGATATTTGTGTTATGGAGCATGCTGGTATATCCTGGAGATCTCCGTGTATATTGTGCTATGGAGCATGTCTGGTATAAGACCTGGGGCCTCTCCTGTTTATAGTGAATATGGAGCATGTGGTATAACCCGGGGAATTCTGTTCTATAGTGATATGGAGCATGTGGGTATAACCTGGGGATATCCTGTTTATAGTGAATAATGGTGCAGGATGGTATAACCTGGGATATCTGTATATTGTGATATGGAGCATGCTGGTATAACCTGGGAGATCTTCTGTATATAGTGATATATCGGCATGCTGGGATAACCTGGGGATATCCTTATAATAGGAAATGGAGCATGCTGGTATAAACCTGGGGATCTCCTGTATATTGTGTATGGAGACTTGCTGTATATACCTGGGGATATCCTGTATAATAGTGATATGGAGCAGGCTGCGACAAAAAGGGACTCTCCGTATATAGTGATATTAGAGCATGCTTGGTAAACCGGCCTTACCGTATATTGTCGTTATTAGAGCACTGCTGAGTAAACAGGGCCCTTACCCGTATTTAGTGATATAGAGCATGATGGATATTAACTCTGGGGATCTCCTGTATATTAGTGATATGGGCATGTGGTATTAACTGGAAGATCTGATGTATTTAGTGATATTGGGGCATTGCTGTATAACCTTGGGGATCCATACTGTATATAGTGCTATGGAGCATGCTGGTATAACCTGGGGATCTTCTGTTTATAGTGATTTGGAGGCTATGCATGGTATAAACCTGGGCGATCTACTGTAATAGTGATATGGAGCATGCTGGTATAACCTGGGTATTCTCCTGTATATTGTGATATGGAGCATGGTGGTATAACCTGGGGATCTCCTGTATATAGTGATATGGAGCACATGTGGTATAAACTGGGCTCTCCTGTATATTGTGATTTGGACGCATGATGGTACATTAACTGGGGATCTTGTATATAGTGTATGGCGCATGTTGATATACCTGGGGATCTCCGTATTTTGTTGCTTTGAGCTTGCTGGTAAAACCTGGGATCTCTTGTATATACTGATTTGGAGCATGCTGCTACAACCGGGCCTCTCCGTATTTAGTGATCTAGAGCATGCTGCTTCAACCGGGCCTCGCCGTATATAAGTGATTGGAGCATGCTGGTATAACTGGGGATCTCCTGTATATAGTGATAGGGAGCATGTGGTAAAACCCAGGGATCTCTGTATATAGTGATATGGAGCATGTTGCCTACAACCAAGGCTCTCCTGTATATAGTGGATATGGGTTTGCTGGTATAACCGGGGGGATCTCTGTATTATAGTGATATGGAGCTGTGGGTATAACCTGGGGGATCTCCTGTATTAGTGATATGGGAGCATGCTGGTACAAACCGGGATCTCGTTTATAGTGATTTAGCAGCATGCTGGGTATGACCTGGGGATCTCCTCGTATATAGTGATATGGAGCAGCTGGTTTAACATGGAGATCTCTGTATATTGTGATATGGGGCATGCTGCGTATACATGGAGGATCTCCTGTATAATAGTGATATGGAGCATGCTGTATAACCTGGAGATCCTCCTGTATATAGTGATAATGGAGCATGCTGAATTACCTGGCGCCTCTCCTGTATATAGTGTTATGGGGCTATGCTGGTATAGCCTGGGGGATATATGTATTATATTGATTTGGTTGCATGTGTATAACATGAGGCCTATATGGTATTTAGTGGATATGGGAGCATGCTGGTATAACTTGGGATCTCCTGGATATAGTGAATATGGAGCATGCTGGTATAAACCTGGGGATTATTCTGTATACATAGTGATATGGAGCCATATGGTATCAACCTGGGATTCTTGTATATAGTGATTTGGAGCATGCTGGTATATCCTGGGTATCTCATGTATATTGTGATATGGGAGCCATGATGTATATACTGGGGATCTCTGTTATATAGTGATATGGAGATACTGGTATAACCTGGGCTCTCCTGTATATAGTGATATGGAAACATGGTGGTATACTGGGGATCTCCCGTATATTAGTGATATAGAGCATGCTGGTATAATGGAGATTCCTGTTATAGTGATATGGAGCTGATGGTATAACCTGGGCCTCCTCCTGTATATAGTGATATGGAGCATGTTGGTTTAACCTTGAGATCTACTGTATATTGTGATATGGGCATGCTGGTATAAAACCTGGGATCTCCTGTATATAGTGATATGGAGCATAGCTGTTATAACCTGGGCCTCTCTGTCTATAGTGATATGGAGAATGTGTATAACCTGGGGTTCCCTGTATTATAGAGATTGGAGCATGCTGGTTATAACATGGGGATATCCGGTATATAGTGATATGGGGCATGTGGTATAACTGGCGGATTCTCCTTATATTGTGATATGGGGCATGCTGTATAACATGTGGGATCTCATATATATAGTGATATGGGGCATGCTGGTATAACCTGGGGATCTCCTGTATCTATAGTGATATGGGGGCATGCTGGTTATAACTGGGGATCATCCTGTATATGTGATAGGGAGCTTGCTGGCTACTAACCGGACTCTCCAGTTTATAGTGTATCAGAGGCATGACTGCTTACAAACCCGGCCTCTCCCGTATATAGTGATATAGAGCATGCTGCTACAACCCGGCCTCTCCCGTATATAGTGATATGGAGCATGCTGGTATAACCTGGGGATCTCCTGTATATAGTGATATGGAGCATGCTGGTATAACCTGGGGATCTCGTGTATTTAGTGATATGGGAGCATGCTGGTATAACCTGGGGATTCCTGTATTTGTGATATTGTGCATGCTGGTATAACCTGGGGGATCTCCTGTATATAGTGTATGGGCATAGCTGCTACAACCCGGGCCTTCTGTTTTTACTTTTTTTTTTTATTTTATAGTAATTTGATATGAGTTGCTGTATAACCTGGGATCTCTGTATATAGTGTTATGGAGCATTGCTGTCATAACCTGGGGATCTCCTGTATATAGTGATTATGGAGCATGTGCTACAACCCGGGCTTCTCCCGTATTATAGTGATATGAACCATGTGGAATAACCTGGCGATCTCCCGGTATATAGTGTTTGGAGCATGCTGGTATAACCTGGGGATCTCCTGTAATTTAGTGATATGGAGCGTGCTGGTATAACTGGGGCTCTCTGTATTTAGGATATGGTGCATGCTGCGACAACCGGGCTCCTCTCCCGTATATCGGGTTATGGGCATGCTGCTAAACCCAGGGCCTCCTTCCACTATATATAGTGATATGGAGCATGTGGTATAACATGGAGGATCTCTCTGTATTATAGTGATATGGAGCATGCTGGTATACCTGGGGATTCTCCTGTATAAAGTGAATGAGCATGATGGTAAAACTGGGGACTCCTGTATTAGTGACATGGAGCATGATGGTATACTGGGGATCTCCTAAATATAGTGTTATGGAGCTCGCTGTTTTAACCTGGGCCTCTTGTATATAAGATATGGTGCATGTGGTATAACTGGGACCTCTCATGTATATGTGATATGGAGCATGCTGGGTATACACCTGAGGATCTCTGTATATAGTGATATGGAGGGCGAGTGGGGGGGGGGTGACATGATGGTATTAAAGCCTGGGGTTCTCCTGTATATAGTGATATGGAGATGCTGGTATAACTGGGGATCTACTGTATATAGTGATATTGGAGCATTGCTGGATCAGACACCTGGGGATCGCTGTATTATTGTGATATGAGCATGATGGTATAACCTGGCCTTCCCTGTATATAGTTATAGGAGCATGTGGCTATAAATGGGCTTCTGCTATATAGTGATATGGAGCATGCTGGTATAACCTGGGGATTAATGTATATTGTGATATGGAGCATGCTGGTATAACTGGGCCCTTACTGTTTTATAGTGTATTAGAGCATGTGGTATACCTGGGGATCTCCTGTATATAGTTGTTATGGAGATGCGGAGTATAACATGGGGTTTCCTGTATATAGTGATATGGAGCATGTGTATAACCTGGGGGTCTCCTGTTTATAGTGCTATGGAGCATGCATGGTATATGGGCCTCTCCTGTATATGTGATATGGAGCCATGTTGCGTTTAACCTGGGGATCTATGTATATAGTGATATGGAGCATGCTGTATAACCTGGGATCTCTGTATAAGTGTTATGGAGCATGTGGTATTACTGGGGAATCTTCATGTATATAGTGATATGGTAGCTTGTGGTATAACTGGGCCGCCTCTGTAATTTAGTGATAATGGTGCATGCTGGTATAACCTGGGTATACTGTAATATAGTGATTTGGAGCATGCTGGTATAAACAATTGGGATCTCCCCTTGTACATAGTGATATGGAGCTTGCTGTATAATGGCGGATTTGTATATAGTGATATGGAGCATGCTGGTATAAACCTGGGGATCTATCTGATATATAGTGATTTGGAACATGTGGTATAACTGTGGATCTCTGTTATAGTGATAAGGAGCATGTGTATAAACCTGGGCCTCTCCTGTATATAGTTATATGGAGCATGCTGGTATATCCTGGGGAGCTAGTGTATATAGTGATCTGGAGCAATGTTGCTGGTATAACCTGGGCTCTCTGTATATAGTGATTTGGAGCATGCTGGTATTATAACCTGGGCTTTTTTTTCTATTTTATTTCTCCACTGACCTGTCTGACCCATATACCGTGCTCCGCGTCTCACAGGCAACATCCCTAATGCGTCCATATTGCACTTATCTGGCGGTTTACATGCTAAACAGACATTAGAACGGTCAGGAGGGATAATTCCACATGGAAACTGACGGCGACACTGCTAGACTCCGCGATTTAGGAAACCAAATGACATCAGAAATTGCTTTCCCAGCTAATAAATGGCTGTAGTTGAGCATAATGCGCTGACTCTATACACTGCGCGGCTGCTTATTAAGTGCAACGTTACAGTAAAGAGAGACATTTTACCTCTTTCAGTTTTATACTCATTTGTATCTTCAGCTTCATACATAAGGTTTCCTCTGGCTACATTGTATCAAAATGTATTCAATAATATGGTTGTTACCATTTCTGGGAAAGCCGGCTGTCTGTGCCCGTGCCTAATTTTTGAGGGGTGTCGCTGCCTTTTCAAGACTCCTGAATGGCTATCGTGCCTTATGGCGCAGCAATGAGGGTGTAGGAGATGTAAAGCAATGTAACATCACGCTCTAATATGCAAACATCCGTAGGAACTGTGATAGCAGAAATATTGGATGTCGCGCAACCCAGAGGTGAAACTTCAAGCTCCTTGGGCCCTAATGCAAAAAGTGAAATAGTGCCCCCTAGTATCATGTGTCATTTATAGGAAAATAGAAAGAAAAACACAGAGGTGGCGCAGAGGTGGTGAAAGTGCGTCTGAAATAAAGCAATTAAAACAACAAATAGAAAAGGTGCTCACTGGCCTGTTGTGCTGTATTATTATAGAGGCACTCAAACACTCGTACGGGATGGGTGGCTCATTCACGAGCCTTGGGACATAGCCAGCCGGCAGGTCACTCTCTACGGAGCCACATGCAGGCAGAGGGAACGAACAAGGCAAGGAGGAGGACGGAAAATATGGACCCGGCTCTCAAGTCCAAGGAAAAAAAAACTTGAGATTTAGCGGGATATGGTTTTAAAATAAAGGTTATTTTATTACTCCATTAAAAAGAAAAGAGAGTTACCCTTCTCAATAAATAAAACAACACACTTATAAAGCGTTTCGCACCATTAGGCGCTTCAGATAAAAATGTGTTCAGCAAGAGTAACAGGAAACAACACGAATTTATAAGGCAGAGTTAGCAATGTTGGAAAAATTCCTAGATCACAATTCACTAAAACACTGACCAATCACTTAAAAACTATAATGGGCGGGACACAATTATGAAAGAAGAAGGTGCGTTGGTCTAAAAGTGTGGGAAATTGACCTTGGCATTAAGGAGAGAGCTAGTTTGTGCTATAGAAGCTCTATGACCTCCTAAGTCAATCAGGAAGAGAAATAGTTCCTAGGAAAGGAAAGGACTAACGGTGATTGGAAGAAAACGGAGGGAAAATAAAATAGAGAGGGAAATGACTTATGGTCATTAAAAATGGCGAGCTAGTCATGCTCGTCCTCCTGTGTGTAAACAGTGCACTATATGTTTTTCTGTGTCAGTAGAAATAAGACGCATAAGGGTAGGATTGGTGTACTTGCAGTGGAAATGTGAAACTGTCCAAGAAAAGGGACTGCTACAATGGAAAATACATATACATTACTCATACATACATTATATGTACATATAACACATAAGCTAAAATATAATAGTGTTAATGGTAAAAGGCGCAGCAGAACCCTGGGAACGATTAATTTCTCGTGCGTCTATTATCATCATACAGATAAATTTAAATGGGGTAAGTTAAATACTATAAAATGTAGAATTCAAAAATAATTTGGGGCCGAAATTAAAAGTTAAATATATCTGGACACCAATTACATCGATATTAGGGTATAATACAATGAGCATAAAAAACAGAGTAAAAGCATGTATAAAAAAATAGGTGACATTAAAACCTAGTAACAAATAAAATTTATCCAAATTACTAAAATTAATAACCAAAATTTAATTGAATTAATCCAAAAAACATAAAAATATAGGCATATATATACTAAAAGCTAAAAAAAAACATGAGTAAGAGAATGTAAAGTACAATAAAAATGGATATTCTTGGGGCCCGCAGGCCCCTCTTCGCCACACGCTGTATCGCTGGGTCACATAGACCCAGCGATATAGAATTTACAGCTGCCACATGCGGTGCACGCACTGGCTTAGGTAAAGCGGCCACTATACACTGATACCAGCCGCTTTACCCACTAAAGGCAGCGGCAGGGTGCAATGACATCATCGTGCCGCTGCTTGTACTAGGCCTAAAGCTTATACCTAGGCTTGGGGCGTAGCAGACGCTGAAACTGGCGTCCCGGGGCGGGACAGCTAATACGTTCCCCACCCCTCGGAAAACAAGGATTCATAGGGGGGAAGGGAAAGGAAGCTAGGGTTTATATTTTTTAAATATGGGGGGGGGGGAATACCTATCTAATAGCCCCATATACCTTTAACCCCTTTTAAACTGCCATTACCATCCTACCAAACCCAAGGGGCCCCCCTACCACCTACTGAGTTGTTCCTACCACTGTGGGACAAAAGTGGGGCCAATGGAGTCTAAGATTTTTGTGGTAAATTTTATGCAGGAATTCATAGCCAAGAAGTCATCATGGGGTCTGGACCCATGGGGAAAAAAAAAAAGGAAAAATGAAACTCCAAATAAAAAGTCACCTTTGAGTCACTAAATGTAAATGCCCTGTAATCACTTTAATACGACTTTCAGAGCCCTTGAACTGGTTTTTACTGCTATATGGCATGAAAGGAGGGAATATCAGTCTGCAGAGTCTGTAAACTTGTGTCTGCCACTATATTTTCACTTATGGGTAATAGTGATTTTAAGAAATGGTTATATTCAAAAAGTAAGGATTTTTTTCAACCATTAATGGGTTGGGAATTGGGTCTTGAGGGGCGGTGTTTTTGGGCCCTTTTTTTTAATTTTGTTTTTTTTGGGTCTGGTATTTTTGTTTTGGTCACAACAGTACGTAGTATTATCACATTGGGTAATGGTATGTGGGGTATTATTTGGTTTTTTTGTATATTGTTTTTGGTTTTGGTATACTGGTTTGGCCAGTAATATTATGATGGTAAATCAAATATAAAAGGGCCCTTGTCTGACCCCAAAAAAATACAGAAACATGGGAATTAACGTTCACATAAACTTCAACAAAAAATAAACCGTAAAACAAAAGGGACATTTCATTTTTTCCCCATTTTCCCCCCAACTTTTTATTTGGGTGGGGGGTGGAGGGGGGCAAGGGAACAACCCCTTTGGGTTATAAAATTTTTTACTTATTTTTTTGGCCCCATTTGAAATTAATTTTCTTCTATTGGGCACTCCCTAAAAAAAATTTTTTCTGCACGCGCAAAACCCAAAAACATCGACAGGGCAAAAAGAACCTTTGTTGAAAAGTTTTCATCCCACTTTGCCAGGTGGTAAGGGGCCCCAAGCTGAAGTTTGCACCGGAACTCATGAGTTTTAGCTTTTCCCCATAAATAATATGAGCCCTGGGGCCGGGGGGATGCCAAAATCCCTCTCCCTTTTTTCAGGGCATTAATAAGGAAAACCCTTGCGGACGAAGAAAACCTAGCTATGGCTCCAACTCCACAGCCCAACAATATAAATGCATCTATGTAATGCTTCATTTCAACCTGGGGAACCTCAAGGAACCAAAACCCACTCGCTGCAGGGGACCAAACCTCGCTGCAAGACCAAAACACTCGCGAAAGGGGAGCCAACACTCGCTGCAGAGGACCAAACACTCGCTGCAGAGGAGCCAAACACTCGCTGCAGAGGAGCCAAACACTCGCTGCAGAGGAGCCAAACACTCGCTGCAGAGGAGCCAAACACTCGCTGCAGAGGAGCCAAACACTCGCTGCAGAGGAGCCAAAACACCCCCCGCAGAGAGCCAAAACACCGCTGAAAGGGGAGCCAAACACCGCTTAGGGGAGCCAAACACCGCTGCAGAGACCAAACACCCCGTTTTAGGGGGACCAAACCCGGGCTGCAGAGGACCCAAACACTCCGCGGGGTCCACCACAGATTACACAGACGCTAAAGGGTTCTCAGCAGAACAAAACTCTACTAATATTTTCGGGGAAAGAGGCGAAGCACCCCCTTTAAACCCCTCCAAATTTCACCCCATCACCATCAAACCTGAATTTACAGCTTGCACCTCACTGAATGGGGTGCATAACCCCTGGACTTCTGCAAAGAACCCTGGTCTGCACCATCCTCCAGCTAATAACCCAACATGCCCAATATTCACATACAATTCTTGAAATCTGCCACAAATCTAAGTCCTTCAAATACTGATGTTCTGGATCAGAAGCACAGAAAGTGTAACTTTATATAACAGCGTAATAAGGGACGGGTCAGCGGCAGCTGCACAGCACAGCGTCCGGCCCGACCTTCACACGTTATTATGAGATTAATGCTGTGTAAGCAACTCCTCGTCTCTGACCGAGCTGGAGACCATTCATTTTGTGAAGGTTGAAGTAAAACATTGATTTATCCCATTGTGTCGCTCGGTTCTTTATGTTCAGGGGAAAGTGAGCGCTTGAGCCGAAGGACTGACCAAGGGGCGCCAATGGAGGGGTAACAAAATGGAAGACCCTCTGCATTGCTGTATGACGTCGCTGACCTATAGACTGGGGGTGACCATGATTGGAGGCACTTAGAGGGGTTTTCTAGTGTAACATATAGGGGTCTGACTCCCACGGACAAAAGTTATTAGTTTTTCATTATTATTATTTTAAAGCTCCATTACTTCCAGGGCTCTGTACATTTGGAGGGGAGGGGGCGAGGCCTTGCATACATCACAGCTGTCAAAAGTACAGTGGCGACAAAAAATGACTAACAAGGTGCAGAGGGAGAGAGGACCCTGCCCGTGAGGCTTACAATCTACAAGGAAGGAGGGAAGAGACAGAAGGTGAGAGGCAGACGTTTGGAGGTCCAGCAGTGGAGTTGATTTTTGGGCCCCTACCATGGACTGATTCCTAGACCCCCAGTGGAGTTGATTTTGGAGCCACCAGTGGGGGTGATTCTTGGGCCCACCAGTGGAGATGATTCTTGGGGCCCACCAGTGATTTTGATTCTGGGGGCCCACCAGTGAGCAAATTCTTGGGCCCACCAGTGGCGGTGATTCTTGGGGCCACCAGTGGTGGTGATTTTGGGGCCACCAGTGGAGGTGATTCTTGGGGCCACCAGTGGAGTTGATTCTTGGGGCCACCAGTGGAGTTGATTCTTGGGGCCACCAGTGGAAATGATTCTTGGGATCACCAGTGGAGCTAATTCCTGGGGCTCACCAGTGGAGGTGATTCTTGGGGTCCACCAGTGGAGGTGATTCTTGGGGCCACCCGTGTAGTTCATTCTTGGGGCCACCAGTGGACATGATTCTTGGGGTCCATCAATGGAGTTGATTCTTGGTGTCCACCCTACAGCTATTGTAAATGCCTCGTTTTCTTCCTCTCCATCTGTCCCTTTTTCCCTGAAAAGCAGCCCCAGGCCAGTCATGCCCAGCAGCTCACTATGTCCATGCCCCCACTGGGGCTTTCCTCTGCTCTCCTGTGGACCAGTCTGAAAGGAAGAGTAGAGTTAGTTACAGTGGCAAAGCTATAGGGGTCGCAGCTGTCACAAATGTGACTGGGCCCATGAGCTGGGGGGCCCACAGACCCACACATTATCGCTGGGTCACATAGACCCAGCGATATAGCATTCACAGCTGCCTTAACTGGCCCGATACACCAGTTGTAGATTATAGGCTCCTGAAGAGATGGGTTTTCAGGTTGCTTTTGAGAGTGAGGGAGAGTCTGATGTGTTGGGGCAGTGAGTTCCAGAGTGTGGGGGAAGCACGGGAGAAGTCTTGGTGAAGGTTGTTTGAGCTGACACAGGGAGAGCGGAAGAGAAGGTGCTGTGAGGAGCGGAGATTGTGTGAGGGGAGGTATCTAAGATTGATGAAGATATATGGGGGGAGGAGGGGAGGTTTTGAAGAGCCTTTTAGGTTATGGTTAGCAATTCGAACTGAATTTGCTGGGTAATGGGCAGCCAGTGTAGAGATTGGCAGAGGAGGATCAGACGGGCAGCTGAAGTGAGGGTGGTTTAAAGGGGAGCAAGAGTGCTAGACAGGATTGTCACAGTCCGTGCCACGTTCCTGTCCTTACGCTGCGGCCTCTGCTGCGAACCGCAGTCGTACCTATGTTCCTATCGCAGATCTGTTTCCTGTTGCAGTGTCGCTGTGAGCGCTCCCGTAGCCGCTGCTTACTCACCTGTGATTTGCTTGGGGGCTTTCTCTTTCTGGCCATGCTGCTCCTCCATCTTTGGGGCTGCCCTAATTCCTTGTAGCTCTATAGAGGGCGGCAGCCACATCTTCCCCTTTCCCTTTTAAATTTCCCCGCAGCGGGGTTTGGGCTTCCTCGCCAATCCCCTTCCACCTGTGGGTTTATAAGCCCTCTTCTCCTCCTCACTCCCGGCCTGATCCTTGTGTTGTTGTTTAATTGGTTGGCTCTTGGTTGTGTCTGTTGCGTGTGTTTCTGATCTTGTTGTTAGCAGATCCGGGGGCCCATGTGGTCTCTTTGTGTCTGTGTCCTTGTGAGTTTCCTTGCCTTGTCTCTGCCCGTGTTTTCCCGCCCTGGTCATGCCTTGGTTTCTTGCCTGAGTTTACTTACGTCTCTGCTTATGTTCTTGGTGTCTTCAGTCTGTCTATTTATTGTTCCCTTTACCTTTTGCTTATCCCCTTGTTTGGCTTCCGTTTTGTCCTGTCTTTGTTTGTACCTGCACATATTTACATCTAGTCTGCTTTGTCTCTGTCCCTTATTCTGTTGGTGCCTAGCATTGGCACTTCTGGCCTGTCTGGTCAGCTGCCACTGCTGGGGACTGCTCTGAGGTAGCACCGGTGGCTGTTGTGGTCAGCAAACCTAACCATAAAAGGGCTCTGTGACGAACCCCTGCCCATGGCCACTTGGTTACGCCCCCCCGGAGCAAGCCCGGCAGTGGTCCAGTGGGTCCACTACCCGCTTTACCCGCTCACCCGTTACAAGGATGTTGCAATAGTCTAGGTGGGAGATTCTTCTCAGCAGGTGAGAGTTGCAGGAATTACTAGGAGACAGCACAGTGTGTATACAGTATATAGGTCGGTTGTCAGAAAGAGGTTCAAATCCTGTTCCTCCCCAAACACCAGGGCCCCAGTGCGGCTTCCTCTGCCCAGTTCCACCCCAGTCTATAGCACAGCATTGAGCTCTGGGGTGAGAGGACGGTGACGTTTGGCCGCAGTTACTTTTTGTTACTCTTCTTGGCAAACAACCTTGTTTTATTTTTTCTCGATCAGGAGTCGCAGACCCGCTGGATTATTCATGTTCTTAATTAAAGATTATCTGTTGGAGGAATCTTCTCGCTATCAGGCGGCTGCTCAGCAGACTTCTCCTTGCTCGGAGACGTCCAGCTATCTTCTCCCAATCGCGGCTCCCAAAGCACCAGGGAACTCGCAGCCTCCTCTGATCTAGGTTCAAACACCGATTTCAAAGGCGCAAAGTGGCGGCGAGATTCCCGTAGATCTGCGCAGTGTAAGGGTTTCATTGAGAGTTATGTAATGTAGGAGGAATTTACGACACTGATGGGGGAAATGAAGGATGCAATTCCAACCTATCTCCACCCAAAACACGATGGGGGAGACTGTCCAACACATGTGGAGGCGTCTCATCGAGGTCTTAACAAAGCAAAGGCCCAAAAAATGTAACCAAAGTGTCAAATTCAGAACTCTGCCTACTGCTTCTACTCTTCCTCTAAACCACCCATTCTGTGCTGGAGGATGAATCCGGGCCAAACTCATCTAAAACCCCTTTATCTCACATCATACATCCTGGAAACACCTTAACTTGAATCTTATGTATCTGTATACAGCTTCCCAAATACCATTATATGACACCAAAATAATACCTGCATACAGTGATCAAATAATAGTGCAATAGTGCAATAATAATATGGCAAAATAATACCCTACATACAGTGGTGAAAAAATAGTGCCGTAATACGATAAAATAAATCCTACGTACAGTGAATACTGCTGCCATATGATAAAATAATACCCTACATGCAGTGATCAAATAATAGCGCCGTAATGTGGCAAAATAATACTTATATACAGTGATCAAATAATAGTGCTGTAATATGATAACATAATACCTACATACAGTGATCAAATAGTAGTGTAGTAATACGGCAAAATAATACCTACATACAGTGATCAAATAATAGTGTCGTAATATGGCAAAATAATACCCTATATACAGTGATCAATGGTGCGGTTATATGATAAAATAACACCTGCATTCAGTTATTAAATAATCGTGCCATAATATGAAAAAAATAATACCTACATACAGTGATGATATAATAGTTCCGTTTATACGATAAAATACCTACATACAGTGATCAAATAGTGCCGTAATATGATAAAATAATACCTATATACAGTGATCAAGTAATAGTGCCGTAATATGGCAAAATAATACCCTACATACAGTGGTGAAAAAATAGTGCCGTAATACGATAAAATAAATCCTACGTACAGTGAATACTGCTGCCATATGATAAAATAATACCCTACATGCAGTGATCAAATAATAGCGCCGTAATGTGGCAAAATAATACTTATATACAGTGATCAAATAATAGTGCTGTAATATGATAACATAATACCTACATACAGTGATCAAATAGTAGTGTAGTAATACGGCAAAATAATACCTACATACAGTGATCAAGTAATAGTGCCGTAATATGATAAAATAATACCTACATACAATGATCAAATAATAGTGTCGTAATATGGCAAAATAATACCCTATATACAGTGATCAATGGTGCGGTTATATGAAAAAATAACACCTGCATTCAGTTATTAAATAATCGTGCCATAATATGAAAAAAATAATAACTACATACAGTGATGATATAATAGTTCCGTTTATACGATAAAATAATACCTACATACAGTGATCAAATAGTGCTGTAATATGATAAAATAATACCTATATACAGTGATCAAGTAATAGTGCCGTAATATGGGAAAATAATACCCTATATACAGTGATCAAGTAATAGTGCCGTACTATAGCAAAATAATACCCTACATAAAGTGATAAAATAATAGTGCAATAACATGATAAAATCATACATACAGTGATCAAATAGTTATGTAGTAGTACAGCAAAATAATACCCTATATAAAGTTATCAAAAAACAGTACCAAAATAATACCCAAAATATAGTGATCAAGTAATAGTGCTGTAATAGGGGAAAATAATACCCTATACACAGAGTGGCACAGCGACCTCAGGAGGTCCTATTCCTCTGCCACGGTGTTATACAGCAGGTGATCTGCCGGGTATTAGTTACCGAGTTGCCGGCCATCAGTAAGGTAAACTAGCAGTTTGACGATGGTAACTAGGGGTTACTGACACAGGTGGTAGTTGGGATAGCTGCTAAGCAGCTAATCCAAGCCAGGATTCCAGGACAGCTCTTAGGCCCTGTTCACACTACGGATTTGGGCGCGGGTGTGGCCGCGGGTTTCAGCGCGGTCCAAATCGTGCCCCAGTTCATAACATAGTGTCCTATGGGAAACCGCGTTACTATTCACACGACGCGGGTTTGGCCGTGGCTTTGGTGCCATGGCCTTGCCGCGCGTGTGCGCGAAGTCTCCTGTCAATTCTTGACAGCGAGTCTTCGGCGCGGTGTCCGCCGTTCTTTTCAGCGCGGTTTGGGCGCGGGTTTTGGGTCCTGCCTTTTAATTTGTATGGGCGAAAACCGTGCCCCAAACCACGCCCCGACCGTGCCGAAACCCACGACGACAACCCGCGGCAGGAGACGAGGTTGGGGCGCGATTTGGACGATCCCAGAGCTAAAGTGACCACCCCACGCTTTTCCAAGATGGTGGCCGAACACAAGCGAGTGCATCACAACAGTGATCAAATAATAGTGCTGTCCTATGGCAAAATAATACCCTATATACAGAACTGCAATACAAGCGCCACACCGTGCCCAAATAATATTACAGTTTCAATGCCATACTGTTACTATACACAACAGAAAGAGAGCACCACCAGTATTATTGGGATATTCTACTTTGAATTTTAAATAAGAGCGCCAAAAACAGCGCTGAAATATCAGACCCAACGCCCAAACCCTAACAACCATACAGTGATGAAACAGTGCATTACAGCCCACATCATACCATGTTATTGGAAGAATGTGCAAAAATCGTGCCGCCGCTGTTATTAATAACATTTTGTACTTTAGTAAAATGGCCATATAGTGGTAAAATAACAATGTCACACTGTGTCAAGTGACAGCCTCCATGCAGAGCTGAAATTTTATAGACATAAGATGTCCAAATATCACCACTGCACAGCAATAATAATCTTTATTTCTATAGCGTCAACACATTCCTCAGCACTTTACAGCTTAATAGAACACATTACAGTGTGCAGATAATACCGCCTTACAGTGCATAAATAACACTGCTGTATAGCAATGAAACGGCACATTAGGGCCCAGATAAAACCACTTTACATACCTCCCAACTTTTAGAGATTGCAATGAGGGACACATCAGGCCACGCCTCTAACCACGCCCAAACACACGACATCACACCAAGGCACGCCTCTAACCACGCCCAAACACACACATGCCAACTTTTTAGTCAGCCAAAAGGGACACATTTTCAGGATTGCAATGTATCCAATTATAAAATATTAAGTAAGTTGTTATGTAATATACAGCTAGGAAGCAAACAGATACTTTTTAAAGCAAGATAATCAGTTTATTGACACAAATCTGTTTCCTAAATGAAAAAGAGGGACATTTATAGAGCAAAGAGGGACAGAGGGACAAGGGTTAAAAATAGGGACTGTCCCTCCAAAACAGGGACACTTGGGAGGTATGACTTTAACATGATGCCACCATACAGTGTATAAATAATACCACTGTATAGCAATGAAACAGCACATTAGTGCCCAGATAAAACCACTTTAACATAATACCGCCATACAACGCATAAATAACACCATTTTTTTTTTATTATTTTTTTTTTTTACTTAAATAAAACTGCCATATACTGTTAAAAAATAGTGCCCAACTGATTCAGGTTAAAACCTTCATACTGAAATGAAATTTTACAGACTTTAAAAATGCCCAGATATCACCACTGTACAGCGATGAAACAGTACTGTATGGTACAGGGCCCAGATAATACCCCTGAAATGTAATACCGCCATACAGTGCATAAGCAGTACCCGCATTGTGTTGCACTGAAATAATACTTCCATCAATTATTTTTGTGTCTTGGTGGGATCATCAGAGACACTTTGGAAACACTACCACCCCGTGGCTATGGCGCAGAGCGGGGAGGGGTGCGAGCTGCCTAATTGAATTCGTGCTGCAGGATGTGAATTGCTTTGGTGGATTTGCTCTTTAAACTTTTACATATGAAGTAATTATCATCTAAATAAAACCGAGCTTTAAATTGTCGTTTTCCTCGCTTGTAAATATGTTGTTCTGAGGGTATTTTAAGTAACAGTTCATTAAGGATTTAATTGCACATTATATCTCGTGGCCCGAGATTATATTCTGTGATCTCGCCTCTAACATATCGAAAACCCGAGGTGACGCCGCCGAACGCCGACGCCGGCATTGTCAGGATTTAAAGGGCACCCGCCCCTAAAGTGAAACACGCAAGTCAATAGACGTACTTGAGCCATCTTTTTATGCTCCGTAGTATCTGCTCCTGGGAAAGCTGGGTGAAACCTAATATGGCAGCAGTTACAACTCTTGTCACTCAGCTTTTCCAGACTCCTGGTCGGCCCAGCCACCTTCTATCTTCTGTACAGATCTCTCCTTTACTCCTCTAGCTGGAAGACTTCTGGTATAGTCTATAGCAAGGGTCTGCAACGTAGGCTCTCCAGCTGTTGTGGAAACTACAACTCCCATCATGCCCATTGATATAGATTATATAAAGGTATTATGGGAGTTGTAGTTTCCCAAAAGCTGGAGGGCCGACGTTGCAGACCCCTGGTCTATAGTATATCGCTCAGTGGCGTAACTAGTGGGGATGCCATACCTGAGCCGTGCTGTGTGAGCAGAGTAAAACCCCATCATCATCTATGGTCACTTCACAAACCAATATTGAGGTCTCAGTGTTGGACTGGGATGCCTGAGAGCCGTCCAGTGTAGTTCATTCTGGGAGCCCACCCTATAGGTACTGTCCATGACCACAGATACTGCTTGGTCCTCCATCGGGTAAGTAGCTTTCTCCTTCCTACTGGGTAGGTAATTTTGCCCACTGTTGGGTAAGGAGCTTGGCCTCTCATTGGTTAGGTGGTTTGGCCCACCTTTGGGTTGGTAGCTCAGTCTCCAATAGGATAGGTAGTTTTCTGCCCATTCAGTAGGTAGCTTGGCCCCCATTGAGTAGTTAGCTTTGCCCCTTATAGGAAAGGTAGTTTACTCTCCATTAGATAGGCAGCCTGACCCCTGATTGGGGTAGGTAACTGGGCCCCCCATTTGGGTAGGTTGCTTGGTCCCCCATAGGGTAGGTAGTTTTCTCACCATTGGGTGGGTAGTTTGCCCTCTCACAAGATAGGTAGCTTGGCACCCCATTGGGTAGACAGCATTGCCCCCCACTAGGTAGGTAGGTTGGTTGCCCTATTGGGTAGGTAATTCCCCTAACACACACTGAGAATATAGCTTTATCCCCCTGTTGGGTAGGTAGCTTACCACCCACATTTAGCTTGGTCCCCCTATTGTTTAGGTAGCTTAGCACCCCCATTTAGCTTGGTTCCCCCTATTGTTTAGGTAGCTTACCACCCCCATTTAGCTTGGTCCCCCTATTATTTAGGTAGCTTAGCACCACAATTTAGCTTAGCCCCCTATTGTTTAGGTAGTTTAGCACCCACATTTAGCTTAGTCCACCTATTGGGTAGGTAGCTTAATACCCCCATTTAGCTTAATTCCCCTATTGGGTAGGTAGCTTAATACCCCCATTTAGCTTAATTCCCCTATTGGGTAGGTAGCTTAATACCCCCATTTAGCTTAATTCCCCTATTGGGTAGGTAGCACCAACATTTAGCTTGGTCTCCCTTTTGTTTAGGTAGCTTAATACCCCCCATCTAGCTTAGACCCCCTATTGGGTAGCTTACCACCCGCACTGCATAGGTAGGTTAGGCCCCCATCAGATATGTAGCCTTCACCAGTGCCTCCTTTCTGAGAACTGAAATAAAAATAAAACTCACCTCTCCTCATTCCCCCACTGAGCACCGGGCCCCTCCGGCTGGTGCCGATGCACGGGGCATGATATAATGACATGATCACGCTGCTTTTGTCAGGATCCTCTTCCCAAATTCTTGTTGGCCTTTGCTCTGTGTCCTACAAGAGTAACTGGTGAAGTCGGAGGTGTCCATCATGATGACCTACACACAACTGCAGAGTAGTGCCAGGCGCTGCCATGCTCAGGGGCCCGCTGGCATTTCTCCTGCATACCTGGGGGCCAGTCCAGGCCTGGAGGGTCCTAATGTTCCCATTATCAGGACACTGCTTGCAATAAACAAAACCCAAGAGTGAAGACCAACAAGTCAGGAGAAGGCTCTGAGTCCGCTCTGCTGGCGCCAAAATCATTGGTCTGAAGTCTACAATGTATTTGATGTCTGTATAGAATGTTAGGTACATAAGGTAACACTGGGAACCTATATGGCGGCACAATATATCTGTATAGTATTGAGGACGATTTGCAAACAATACTGGAAGTTTGGAAGGTTTTTTTTTCTTTTTATCAAAATGTGTGCCCTCCCCTTAATTTTGGCACAGACCAGGCGGATATTCTGGGCTCCATTAAAGTGTATGCTTTAGGGCCCGGCCTTGTCTGACTATTTATGCGATAAATTCCAAGTCTGAGTCAAATGTCCTCGAATCTGCTCTATGGGAGTTCCCAGTACAGGGGAGCGCTGTGTTCTCTCCATTTTGTTCTATGGGAGTTCCCAGTACAGGGGGGCGCTGTGTTCTCCATTCTGTTCTATGGGAGTTCCCAGTACAGGGGAGCGCTGTGTTCTCCATTCTGTTCTATGGGAGTTCCCAGTACAGAGGAGCACTGTGTTCTCTCCATTCTGTTCTATGGGAGCGCTGTGATCTCCATTCTGTTCTATGGGAGTTCCCAGTACAGGGGAGTGCTGTGTTCTCTCAATTCTGTTCTGTGGGAGTTCCCAGTACAGGGGATTGCTGTGTTCTCCATTCTGTTCTATGGGAGTTCCCAGTACAGGGGAGCGCTGTGTTCTCCATTCTGTTCTATGGGAGTTCTCAGTACAGGGGAGTGCTGTGTCCTACATTCTGTTCTATGGGAGTTCCCAGTACAGGGGAGCGCTGTGTTCTCTCCATTCTGTTCGATGGGAGTTTCCAGTACAGGGGAGTGCTGTGTTCTCCATCCTGTTCTATGGGAGTTTCCCATACAGGGATTGCTGTGTTCTCCATTCTGTCTCATGGGAGTTCCATACATGGGAAGGCGGGGTTTCTCCATCGTTCATGGGAGTTTCAGTACAGGGATGCTGTGTCCTACATTCTGTTCTAGGTGTTTCCCATACAGGGGTGCTGTGTTTCTCTCCATTCTGTTCGAGGAGTTCCCATACAGGGGAGCGCTGTGTTTTCTCCACCCTGTTCAAATGGGAGTTTCCAGTACAGGGAGTGCTGTGTTCCCTTCTGTTCTATGGAGTTCCCAGTACAGGGGAGCCGCTGTGTTTCTCCATTTCTGTTTTGGGAGTTTCCAGTACAGGGGAGTGCTGTGTTTCCCCATTCTGTTCTATGGGAGTTCCCAGTACAGGGGAGCGCTGTGTTTCCCTTCTGTTCTATGGGAGTTTCCAGTACAGGGGAGCGCCCGTGTTTTCATTCTTTTTCTATGGGAGTTCCATTGCAGGGAGCACTGTGTTCTCCGTTCTGTTTACGGATTTCCCATAATGACTTGTTCTTCTTTCTGTTTATGGGAGTTTCCAGTACAGGGGAGTGCTGTGTTCTCCATTCTGTTCTAATGGGAGTTTCCCAGGTATAGGAGCGCTGTGTCCTCCATTTCCTGTTCTATGGGAGTTCGCAGTACAGGGGAGCGCTGTGTTTTCCATTCTGTTCTATGGGAGTACCCAGTACAGGGAGCGCTGTTTTTCTCCACTTCTGTTCTAGGGGGAGTTCCCATACAGGGGAGCGCTGTGTTCTCCATTCTGTTCATGGGAGTTTCCAGTACAGGGGAGCGCTTGTTTTCTCCATTCTGTTCTAGGGAGTTCCCGTACAGGGATGCTGTTTTTCTCTCCATTCTTTTCTATGGTTGTTCCAGTAAAAGGGGGAGCGCTGTGTTCTCCATTCGGTTCTATGGGAGTTCCCAGTACTCGGGGCATGTGTTCCCATTCTGTTCATGGGAGTTCCCAGTAAAGGGGGCGTTTCTCTCCATTTGTTCTATGGGAGCTCCCATAAGGGAGCGCGGTGTTCTCCATCTGTATATGAATTTTTCCCAGTACAGGGAGCACTGTGTTCCCATTCTCCCCATTGGGGTTTCCCAGTCGGGGGTACTGGTTCTCCATTCTGTTCTAGGGAGTTCCCAGACGGGGGATGCTGTTTCCCCATTTTTTTCAAATGGGAGTTCCCATAAAGGGGGGCGCTTGTTCTCCTTTTTCTAGGGAGTACCAGACGGGGGAGGCGGGGTTTTTCTCCATTTTTTCTAGGGGGAGTTCCCAAAAAAGGGAGCGCCGTGTTCTCCATCTGTTTATGGGTTTTCCCCTACGGGGGACCCCTGTGTTTCCATTTTTGTCCATGGATTTTTCCCATACAGGGGGGGCGCGTTTCTCTCCATTCTCTTTTATGGGAGTCCCAATACGGGGGAGCACGTGTTTCCCATTCGTTCTAGGGAGTCCCGACGGGGGAGCGCTATTTTTTCCAAAAACTGTTCTATGGGATTTCCCATACAGGGGAGCGCTGGTTCTCCTTCTGTTCAGGGGGAGTTTCCAGTCGGGGATTTTTTTGGCTATTTAGGGTATAATTTCGAAGTCTGAGTCAAATGTCCCCAATTCAAAGAGAAAAGATGTCTGGGGGGCCCTTTAACAAGAAAAAAATGGCAGCGATGGGGACAGGGGACGTTTTGGGTGGGGGAAAAGAGAGATGCTGACCTGACCCAGTTCCGCCCGGCGCCCGCCCGTGTGCACCCACTGACTTTCTGATTGAATTAACAGGGGCTGTATTAATTAACTCATGTAAAAGGGAAGGTTCTACATCATCTAATTAATTTTTCCCAGGTCCGATCATTAAAGAGGGGTGGGAGTCCAGAATGCAATGAAAACGTCTCCAGGGAGGGGGGGCATCTTGACTCAAGTTGGAGGTAGATTCCTTTATGTCCGTAATCAATGCTGCAAAACAAATCACAATAACCTGCTCACTGGAGACAAGGCTTCCAATTAGAGACGGACAAAGCGTTCAGAATGTGACTATTTCATCAACCCACAAATTTTATATGTGAAAAAAAGACAAAGTAGGTTCCAACGCTGATATATGACCATGGGGGGCCTCTCGAAAACCGCCATATAGCGCTCTGGAAATAGAAGGGCACTTATGGGAAATGCTAACTAAAATTAGAGGTGTTCCCACCAAGGAGTTTGAAGGGATTGATAGAAAACACCAGCACGTTCGGATTGGGCCCCCAAAAGTGTTGGCACTGAATGGAGCTCCAGTCAAGCTTAGACACAACTCTCCATTCTGTTCTATGGGAGTTCCCAGTACAGGGGAGCGCTGTCTTCTCCATTCTGTTCTATGGGAGTTCCCAGTACAGGGGAGCCCGGTGTGCTCTCCATTCTGTTCTATGGGAGTTCCCAATAGAGGGGAGCGCTGTGTTCTCATTCTGTTCTTGGGTTTAGGGGAGGTTCCCAAGTCAGGGAGTTACAGGCCCGTGTTCTCCATTCTGTTCTATGGGAGTTCCCAGTACAGGGGGGGTGTGTTTCTCCATTCTGTTCTATGGGAGGTTCCAGTACAAGGGGGGCGCTTGTTTTCCCATTCTGTTTTATGGGAGTTCCCAGTACAGGGGGGCGCTGTGTTCTCCATTCTGTTCTATGGGAGTTCCCAGTACAGGGAGCGCGTGTTCTCCATTCTGTTCTTTTGGAGGGTTCCCCAAGGTACAGGGGACGCGCTGTGTTTCTCCATTCTGTTCTATGAAATTTCCCAGTACAGGGGAGCGCTGGTTCTCCATTCTGTTCTATTTGGAAGTCCCCAGTACAGGGGAGCGCTGTGTTCTCCATTCTATTCTATGGTCTTCCCAAATACAGGGGGGCGCTGTGTTCTCCATTCTTTCTTGGCGTTTCCCAGTAACAGGGGAGCGCTGTGTTCTCCATTCTGTTTCTGTGGAGTTCCCAGTACAGGGAGCGCTGTTTTCTCCATTCTGTTTTTTATGGGAGTTCCAATACAGGGAGCGCTGGGGTTCTCCATTCTGTTCTATGGGAGTTCCCAGAACAGGGGAGCGCTGTGTTCTCCATTCTGTTCTGTGGGAGTTCCCAGTACAGGAGAGCGCTGTGTTCTCCGTTCTGTTCTATGGGAGTTCCAAATACAGGAGAGCGCTGTGTTCTCCGCTCTGTTCTATGGGAGTTCCAAATACAGGGGAGTGCTGTGTTTTCCATTCTGTTCTATGGAATAGAACAGAATGGAGAGTTGTGGACAATCTTGACCAGATATCCATTCTGAGCCAATACTTTCGGCGGGGGGCATCCCTGAGATAGCGTTAAACCATGCTTATACATCCGATGCAGAAACGGTGTATGATGGCTAAAGGGGCAGACGTAGTCCAATTAGGACTACGTCTGCCATATAGAAGGCTGCCTCACGATCAGTGGGATACATTTTTAAACGCACTTTTATGTTTGATGCACAAACCATATGTGTCCTATATGAGTGCCTTGCCCCGTTGCATCCGCACCCCGCTATCCATTGAAATAAATGTATACCACACCTTTGTGTCTGATGCATTTTCACTTAATAAGGCCGATGTAATCCAATTAGGACTGTGTGTGCCCTGTAGAAGTCTATGGTCCCGCCGTGGTATTCATCAGGATACATTTGTACAACACTTTTGTGTCTGATGCACAAATAGGTTCACAAAACAGGGCAGACGTAGTCCAATTAGTACGACGTGTGCCCTTTAGCGTCTATGTTCCCTTAATAGAAGTCTATGATGTCGTCGTGGTATTCATCTGGATACATTTTTGCAGTACCCGGACGGTCTAACATATGAGCACTGAAATTTTTGGTCGAAAAAATTATTAAAAAATGTGTTAATTTTTATTTTTTTTGCAAAATTGCAACATGTGACCTTGTCCTAAAAGAATTTTTTTTTTTTTTTTTTTTGGCATCTTCTTCCTTTGATCATTTCCTTCTCCGGACAAGACATTGCTGACTACAAGGGGTCGTCCAATGGGAGAGACTGCGCTGCGGTGTTATGCAACGGCGTCGCTCGCTCTCACGTAGTCACGTAACCAGGGAAAGGCGACGCAGAAGCTTCAGTTTAGGATCCAGAGATCACAAGGAACATCCTGATCAGATCTGGCAGCACATAAATTAGCCAGGAGATGTCACGGAGTCTGTGCTAATTGGGCTGCGGAGTCAATAATGGCGCCGATGATGAGCCGCGCGGCTGCAGTCCTCGCCTCATTGGTCAGCGCCATTGTGTGAGCCGTCAATTCGGCGGCTGCCACTTGTCACCTGATAACGACACCGTTATTTTCCATGCCTCCTAATGATGTCTTGTGCGGAGATCACAAACTGACGCCGTGCACCGGCCTCGCTCCTTTCCGCATCATCTGACAGTTAAATTCTGCTCTCCATGTGCAGACGCTCTGCTCCACTCCGAGGTCTCGTCTTCTACTCCAATCACATCCAAAGCTGCATTCAAAAACCTGGTTTGATGGTAACTGCAGCAGATCTCTGCCATCATGTACATATGGTCCTGGTCAGTCAGTGATGCCCAGGTCCTTTGATACTGCACTAATGATTCATCTCCAGTTATTATGAAACTACACCCCGCAGCCTGCAGCTATTATGCATGCTGAGAGTTGTAGTTTCACAACAGCCGGAGAGCTTTTCCCCCGACTGATTGTTTGAATGGCTGTAGTTTTGACTAAAGGGGCAAATTTTAGCCAAGTCAACCTTTGGCATAGTGGGCTTGAGCAGGGCTCATGGCAATCTACAATCAAAAAACATCAAACCTGATAAGACAGACATTCCAATAACAATTTAGGAATTTGAATTTATGCAATTTGTAAATATATTTTTGTAAAATTGAAAATTTTTAAATTTTACATGATCCGAACCCTCTATGAGTAACAATGTGTGAGATATGTAACAGATGTGGGTAAGGAATCACGTCCTCTGAGCCGAAGAGTAACAAATATGATAAATCCCATTAAGGAGCTTCGCCCCGGAATTCCGAGTCGTGGGAGGACGAGGGATCGGATGAGGCTCCCCCCGGGGTTCATCAACTGAAGACGAATACATCTTGAGTGAATGGGGAAAACGTAATCCAAACTCAGGGGACAGAGGGGGAGGGAAACGTCATCGCTGTATCCACCGCGGCACCTGCCCCCCTCACCTGCAGCCGAATTACTGCCAATGAGTGGAACAGACACTTATAACATGACACACACTGCCAAAAAACACGCGGCATGACGACGGGTCCCAATGGGTTACCCCACAGAAAACACAGACCTGCTGCAGGTGCTAATGGCACAACATGATCTCCAGGGCCCCCCGACACAAAAGGCGCCCCCCCCAGGGGCCCCCACCCCCAAAACGCCCCCCCCCCTCCCCCACCAGGGCACCTGACACACAGAGCGCCCCCCACCCCCCCCACCAGGCACCTGACGCAGAGCGCCCCTCACCCTCCCACCAGGCACCTGACACCGGCGCCCCCCACCCCCCACCGGGCACCCCACCCACAGAGTGCCCCTCACCCTCCCACCAGGGCACCCGACACACAAGCACCCCCCCACCCCCCACCCGGGGCCCCCCACACACGGGGGCCCCAACCCCCCCACCCGGGGCCCCCACACCCAAAAGCGCCCCCACCCTCCCACCAGGGCACCCGACACACACCCCCTCACCCCCCCCAGGACCCACCACAAGCGCCCCTCACCCTCCCACCAGGGCCCCCGACACACAGAGCGCCCCTCACCCTCCCACCAGGGCACCCGACACACAGCGCCCCTCACCCTCGCACCAGGGCACCTGACACACAGAGCCCCCCCCCCCCACCCACCAGGCACCTACACGAGCGCCCCCACCCCCCCACCCGGGCCACCCGACACCCAGAGCGCCCCACACCCTCCCCCCCGGGCCCCCGACACACAGAGATCCCCTCACCCTCCCACCAGGGCTCCAGACACACAGAGCGCCCCTCACCCTCCCACCAGGGCACCTGACACACAGAGCGCCCCTCACCCTCCCACCAGGGCCCCCGACACACAGAGCGCCCCTCACCCCCCCACCCGGGGCCCCGGCACGCAGAGCGCCCCCCACCCTCCCACCAGGGCACCTGACACACCAAAGCGCCCCACCCCTTCCCCCCCAGGCCCGACACACAGAGCGCCCCTCACCCTCCCACCAGGGCACCCGACCCACAGAGCGCCCCTCACCCTCCCACCAGGGCCCCCGACACACAGAGCGCCCCTCACCCACCCACCAGGGCACCCGACACACAGAGCACCCCACACCCGCCCACCACGGCACCCGACCCACAGCGCCCCCACCCCCCACCCGGGCCCCCACACAGAGCGCCCTCACCCTCCACCAGGGGGCCCCCCCACACGAGCCCCCTCACCCCCCCACCAGGGGCCCCCAAAACAACGCCCCCACCCCCCCCCAGGGCCCCGACACACAAGGGGCCCCTCCCCTCCCACCTGGGCACCCGACACCGAGCGCCCCTCACCCTCCACCAGGGGCCCCCCCCAAACAAGAGCCCCCCCACCCCCCACCGGGCCCCCGACACCAGAGCGCCCCCACCCTCCCACCAGGGCACCCCCACACACAGAGCCCCCTCACCCTCCCCCCCAGGGGCCGACACACGAGCCCCCCGCCCACCCCCCCAGGGCCCCCCGACCCCCCAGGCGCCCCCCACCCTCCCCCCAGGCCCCCGACACAAAAAGCGCCCCCCCCCTCCCACCGGGCCCCGACACACAACCCCCTCACCCTCCCACCAGGGCACCCGACCCACAGAGCGCCCCACACCCTCCCACCAGGGCCCCCGACACACAGAGCGCCCCTCACCCTCCCACCAGGGCCCCCGACACACAGAGGGCCCCGCACCCCCCCCAGGCCCCGACACACAAGCGCCCCCCACCCCCCACCGGCCCCCCACACACAAGCCCCCTCACCCCCCCTCCAGGGCCCCGACACCCCAACGCCCCCACCCTCCACCAGGGCCCCGACAACAGAGCGCCCCCCCCCCCTCCACCAGGGGCCCCCACACACAAGCGCCCTCACCCTCCCCCCAGGGGACTACAACAGCCCCCCCCCCTCCACCCGGGCCGACACACAGGCCCCCACCCCCCCACCAGGGACCCCCACACACCCGAGGCCCCCCACCCCCCCCCAGGCACCCGACACACAGAGCGCCCCCACCCTCCCACCAGGGGCCCCACACCAAGCGCCCCCCCACCCTCCCCCCCAGGGGGCCCCCCCCCCCCCCCCCCCCACAACCGACAACCAAAACCCCCCAACCCCCCACCAGGGGCCCGACCACAGGCGCCCCCCACCCTCCACCCGGGGACCACCACAGAGCCCCCCTCACCCTCCCCCGGGGGCCCCCCACACCAGAGCGCCCCTCACCCTCCCACCAGGGCACCCGACACACAGAGCGCCCCTCACCCTCCCACCAGGGCACCCGACACACAGACCCCCTCACCCCCCACCCGGCCCCGACACACAAAAGCCCCCCTCACCCCCCACCAGGGCCCACACCAGAGCCCCCTCACCCTCCCCCCAGGGCCCCCAACACACAGAGCGCCCCTCACCCCTCCACCAAAGGCCCCCACACACAGAGCGCCCCCACCCTCCCACCAGGGGGACCTAAACCCGAGCGCCCCCCACCCTCCCACCAGGGCCCCCACACACAAACGCCCCCACCCCCCACCAGGGCCCGAAACCCAAACCCCCTCCCCCTCCCCCCAGGGCACCCGAAAACAGACGCCCCCACCCTCCCCCAGGCACCCCGA
>JAODAL010044119.1:0-33183 GCA_025379985.1 Phyllomedusa bahiana
AGAATTTGGGGTTGGGGAAACCGGAGCCCAAAAACCCCAATTTGGTTGCTTGGTTTAAAAAATTTTAAACCCTTTTAAGGGAAAATTTTTTTGGGCAAAAGGGCCAAATTGAAAAAGGGCTTTTTAATTTTAAGTTTAAATGTTTTAAACCCCCGAAACCAAAAGGGAAAAATCCAAATATTTAAATTTTTTAAACTTTTTTTAAAAACACATAAAAAAAAGGGTTTTACCAAAAGGTAAAAAAAACTGTAAAAAAAAGTGTAAAAAAACAAAATGGTTAAAGTCCATTTTGAAAAGTTTGGGCCCCCCCTTTTTAAAATTTTAAATTTTTTTTTAGTTCTAAAAAATTTGGGTGTTTTAACACCCATTTAAATTTGATATACAAAATTCCGGATGGACACAGAAAAATTTTTCCCCGGATTGAAATGAGGTTTTTGTACTAACACAAAATTGCAAAAATTATTTTATTAGAAAAAACAAATTGAAAGGGCTGTTGAAAATCCCAAATATTTGAACTAAAAAGATTTAATTAAAAAGGGGTGCCCAAACTTTTCATATGCCCTTGTATATTCATTAAAATACACAGATTTTTTAAAAACGCACATACAAGTTTTTTTTTCCCGCCCATTTGGGGAGCGCAATTTTTTCCCCAAAGGGGTTTCCCCCAAAGCTTCTTTGTGGTTTTTTTGGATTCAAATACGGGGGTGGTGTATTTATCATATACAGAAAATCTTCATCAAAACAGTGTCTGTACCTTTTAAACAAAAGTATGCCCGACAGAGGGGTTGGGGAACCCCTTCACCTGCGAGGGGGCAGGGCCCAAAAAATTCCCCAGGGCCCAGGTCACGGGCACAGCAAGGGGACTCGCGCGGGTTTTTCATTTCTTTGAGGCCACAACTCCCTCCGCCCATCAAAGGGCCGTGTGTTTTTCAGCCCCCAAGGGTTTTTTTTTTTTTGAAATTTTCCATCCCTTCCTCCCCAAAAAGAAAACGACAACCCCCAAGGCCAAGAGCCCTTTGGGAACGCAGACAAAAATTTTTTTTTGGGCAGGGCCCGGGAGCGGGTCAGCGGCCCTAAACCTGTCCTCAACCCGCCTCTGTCCCACCCCGGTTTCCCCCCTCAGCCAAGATCTACTATGTGGTCGGGCTCAGCCCACTATAAAAGGAGGATAAAAATTTGAGGAGGGCAGTCAGCCGCTACTTGGCCCCGAAGAAATGGGGCCAAAATCCCCCCTTCTTGCAAAAAGGGGGCAAAGTATAGATGTTTTAAGTGGCAAATTTGAGGTCAGTTTTTTGAGGGGTTTAAAACCCCTGCATACCAAGACCGGTTTAAGACCAAGTGGGCGATGAAACACAAATAGATGATATTTTACCAAAACCCCCACTTGGGGGCCAGGGGAGGCAAGGGGTTCATCTCGACAGGAGAAAGGGGGGTCAGCTTTGGCCCCGTCAAGGGACGGGGCACCAGCAAGTGGGTTGTTTTGGCCGTGGGGCAGCAGGGTAGCAGGGGGTGTTTAGGGGGGAAGGGCCCAAACGGGCCCCGGGAAAAAAACCCCCTTCCCAGGTTTCCCAAAAAAGTACGGCAAAGGGGGGTCCCGCGAGGCACGGCCGGGAGAAGCCATCAGTGCGGAGCGTTGGCAGGGAAAAAAACCGATACTCGGCGGGGTGGGGAGTTTCTTTTCTAAACACCGAGGAGCCAATAAGGGGGAATTTTAGAATCGCAGGCAAAAGTAAAGCGTGGCCAGGGGCAAAAATTGCCCCCCACGGGCCCCGCGTCCCCAAAACATGCAGCGTCACCCCCGGGGCCCCGGGAAAAAGTGGGTTTGAATTTTTGGGGTCCATCCCCGCCGCCGCAAACAACAGCACAGCCAAACGCCCAGTGGCACCCAAGCCATTGGGAGCCATCAAGGCTCCACCCACCTCTGCAGAAGGAGGGTGTTTCTCTTTGGGCAACAACCTCCCCGGGCCAAAAAGCTCCTGCTCCTCGCTACTCATGGGGGCCCGCAGTTCCTTTTACGAGGCGAAATTTTAAAGAGACAACAGTATTCTCCAACCATCCTAAAGTGCAGAAACTGACCGGGCCCGTCCAAGGTTTTTGGTGCGCAGTCCTCCATTTTCCCCCTGGTGGACCCCTTTCCCCATTTAAAAAACTAATGGGGTTGTGCCGAGCCAGATGGAGAGTTCCCAAACCCTAAATTTTTTTTCCAAAAAGGGAGAAACCCGCACCTTTATAAATTTGTAAACAGAAGATGGCCCCGTCCTTTAGCTTACGGTTTTTTTCCCCCCCCGGGGCACGGCACCCGCGACCCTCTGGGGGGCGTAACTAAAAAGGGCAGGGCCCGTACAAGTTCCCTTACAGCCCAAATGGGTGAATGTCCTTTTCCGGGCCCCGGGACACCAACAAATTTTGGGCAGTAACCCGCTTTTTTCCCCCCCACATTGCAAACTTGCGGCCCCCTGTTCCCAAAGTCCGCCTTCCCCCCTCCTCCACCATCAAACCCCCATCTACCTCCCCCAAATACCCTCCAAAACATACCCCATGTGTAAAGGGGACAGCGGGGTCACGCAGTTTCACACCTGGCTTGCCTCGGCGAAAAGAAGGGCACACAGGGGAGGGGAACCCGCCCGCGTCATGCAGCAAGAAAACGATTTTGTGGGTTTCCCCCCGCGCCAACGGGGAAAACGGGAAACCCTGGGGACGGACAATGGGAGTAAAAATGGTGTCCCGCCTGCAACCCAAAAGGGGATGGGGCCATGCGCCCCCCCCCTTGGGGCAAGGTTTTTTCAATCTGGTTTTTGAAAAGGCCTGGGAAATCTTTCCCCCGATCCTTTAAAGATTCTGAAAAAACCAGGAAACTGTTCATGCACTTCATCCTTTCCCACAAAACCAGGAACACCCTCCTCGAGTTGCAGCGGCAAATGGCCTCCCCCCCAAAACACTCGATATGCATGTTTTCCCCCCCGTTGGGAAATTTTGCCTGCACATGTTTGGGCAGGATACTCCCCTGTGTAACTTTGATGTCCCGCCAAACAGCCCCCATTCGGAAAACCAGCCTTTTGTTTAGGCCCTTCGAGGGGGCCACAAATTTTTTTGTCAGCGCCAGAATACGGGGTGAAAAACGTCCTTTCCCCTGCCTTTAAAGTCCTGGAACAGAAAAGCTTTAAAAATCTGTCGGGAGGGGACCGGAGACGTGGCAAAATTCATCTCGCGGGCCCCATGAGTTCCCCGGTTTGGGGCTGAAATGGGGGGAGGAGGGAAAAAAAAGACATTGGAGCAAAGCATTGTCTTGGGGAAAATGAGTGGATTTTCTTTTCCAGGGGACAAGAGAAGGGGGAGCAGGAACGGTTTTGGGGGAGGGAAAAGGGGGATGAGGAAAAACGGGGCAGATGACCCGCAACACCGGGGCAGTATACAGTGGAGAATGAAGCGAGAGTCCCTCAGAGTCACTTGCAAGGGGCCCCGCAGTATGCGATTTGCCGGGTAGTGACAGCCGAATAGTCAGACCGGCAGTCGGAGCATTTTCCCCCCCGTGTACTTCGTTCGCCGACAAGCCATTTTTTGAACTGCGGAACCCCTGTGCCCTACACATGTGGTATGATGAGCAGTACTTGTGGAGCTGAGATGGGGTGGTGGTGGAGGGGGGAGGCGGACATTGGGCAGGACCCGTTGACAATGTGGGGGAGAAAGTGGCGTCTCCTTCCAAGTTGTTGTGTGTCGGGCCCGGAACACATTCACCCAGGGGGCCGTAAAGGAATGAAGGGCCCGCCCGTAGTTCAGTCCAAGTCTGCGCTGCCGTCCCCCTTGGAACAAATCGATAAGCTAAAGGACGGGCCCCACCTTCTGTTCTACATATTTATGAAGTGCTGGTATGCCTTTTTGGAAAAAAGAAATTACGTTGGAATCTCCACCGGCTCGGCACAAGCCATTAGTTCCCTGAATGGCAGGTCCACCTTTTTGGAAAGGGAGGGACTGCAGTACCAACAATTTGGACAGGAGCACTCATGCTGCACCTTGAATGGTTGGACGCTATTTTTGCTCTTTGCAATTGCCTCGCGAACGACGTGGCCAGGTACGAGGAGCAGGAGCATCTGGACCGGGAGATGATGTCAAAGAGAAACACTCCCTTTTGCGGGGTGGGGGAGCCTTGCTGCTGCAATGGCATGGGGCCACTGGGGGCTGCGCTGTTTTTCTGCGCGGGGGATGGACCACCACATCTGAGCCCGTTTTTCCCAGGCCACGGATGGGGGACGCTGCAGTTTGACGCAGGGCCGGGTGGCAATGTTAGCTCCCCGGGCCACGCTTTTAAATTTCGCCCACAGATTTACATATACCCTATTGGGTCCTCCCTTGTCTTACAAAGAACGCCACACCGCCGAGTAGCTGATTTTAACGCAAAGCCCGCATGTGACTACTGCCCCCCGCTGCCCCCGCTGAGCCCCCGTGCCGCTACTTTCTTGGGCCCCCTCAAGGGGTTTTTTTACCCCGTGGCCGTTTGGTTTCCCGCCCTCACATTTGTTTCTCCTGCGGGACCCCACACCCCAAAACAAACCCATTTGCGGGCTGCCCCTGCTCCCCTGACGGGGCAAGCTGATGCCCTTTTTCCCCTGACGTTTGTTTGAAGCCTTCCCTCACCCCCCCCTCCCAAGGGGCGGTCGGTACATCTTAACTATTTGTTTTTTAAATGGGTCACTGCTGCCCCCTTTAAACCGGTTTGGTGTGAAAGGGGGCTGACCCCTCACAAATGATTTCCCATGCCACTCTAAAACATCATATTTTTCCCCGCCTACTGCAAGAAGTGGGGGGATTTTTGGGCCCCCCTTTTTTTCGCTGCCAAAAAGCTGCGCCCCCTCCTAAAATTGTTCATCCTCGCAATATAGTGGCGCTGACCCCAAACCCCCCTAGTATATTTTGGGGCTGGGGAAAACCGGATGGGACGGGAGGGGGGTTGAGGAAAGGTGGGGGCCCGCGGGACCCGCTCCCCGGGCCCAAACCCAACTAAGGGTTGGGGGTTGAAGTTCCCACCGACTTTTGGGCCCTGGGGTTGTCAGAGGGTCTCTGGGAGGAAGTATGACCAAAGTCAACCAAAATCAAAAAAACCATTGGGTTGCTAAACAACAAAAACCCGGCCCGGCTAAAATGACAGCGGCATTGTGGCCTCAAGGGGGAAGTGACCCTGTTTGCGACGTCCCCTTGCGTGCTGCGACCGGGGCCTGCGGGCGGAAGTTTTTTGCCTCTTCCACTCGCAGGTGAAAAGGCTTCCCACCTCTCTGTTTTAAAAAAATTTGTTCTAAAATGTACAGACACTGTTTGATGCCCGATTTGTTATGAAAAAATACACACCCTGTATTTGACCCCAAAAAATAAACCCCACAAAGAAGTTGGGTCCCCCTTTGGGATATAAATTCCCGCTCCAAAAAAGGGGCAGGAAAAAATTGACTTTATGTGCTGTTTAAAAACCAGTGTATTTTTACGGGAAAAATAAAAGCACAAAAAAGGTTTAAATTTAAATTTTTTCGGAATATGAATTATGCTACAGAATTTCTTCTGTGGCGGGTGAAAAACAAAGTTTCTTTTACTGATCAACTGCAGAAAAAAAATTAGTTTAACCCTTGGAGTAAATTGCGCAAAAGAATTGGGGCAGCCAAAAACTCCCAGCTTTGTAGCGTGTTAAAGGGCGTGAAATTTTTCCCGCAACACAAAAAAGGGGAAAAACTTGCAATTAACCTTGGGTTTTGTGAATTACTACGGGAAAAATGTTAAAAAGGAAAAAAAGCCCTTTTTAGTCAAAAAAAACAGCAGAAAATTTAAATTTAACCCCGGGATGTAAATTGCGCAAAAAATTGAGAAACCCAAAAATTTATGAGCTTTGAAACCCGTTTACAATGGCGTTTTTTTTACGTACCAACAAGAGGAAAACTTGAAATTAAACCTTCGTTTGTGAATTATGCAACGGGAAAAAATGTATTTTTGGGGGTTTAAAAAAAAACGTTTTCTTTTAGTCACCCAGCAGCAGAAAAAAGGGGGCCTTAAATTTAAACCCCCTGGTTTTGTAAATTGGGGCAAAAGAATTGACACCCAAAAATAAAGGGGTGGTTTTTGGGTTTTGGGTTAAAAACGCTGTTTCTTTAAATGAATACAACAGGAACGGGCCTTATTTCCCCCTTTTGGAAATTTTCAAGGGTGCGTGAGCAAAAAAAGGCATTAAAATTGTAATGCAGCTGCACTGGACACAAAATTGGAAATTCCCAGACCCAAATTTCCCCCACAAAAATCAGAAAAAAGGAATTTTAAGAGAAACAGTCTCTGGGGACAAGCTGAGAAAACCCCCCAAAAATCGCTGTAAAAAAATCATTTCTTTAGTATCAGCTATACAAGCACCCGCAGCAGCCCCTTTCCCTAATCAGTACAGTGAAGGGTTGAGCCCCCCAGGTCGCCCCCGGTTTTTATATACATTTAGGCGGGTGACGTAAGAACCCCGCCGGTTTTCTTTTTGATTGGCTTCATCTCTGCAAAATTTCATGCGGCTATGCCTTTTTTTTCCTCCAGAGTTTTTGCCCCATGTAACGCCATGTGCTCGCAGCCATTTTATCAATCCCCAAAAACACACTTCGTCCCAAAAGCCCAAATACCCCAAAAATTCGACTTTGTTTCCCAAACCCAAATTTTTTCCCGAAATTCTAAAGCAATTCCACTTTGTTAGAATCCTTCGCCCATCTCTTTCCCAAACCCCGGCCCCGCACGAACGAAACTGTTGGGAAAAGGGGCGGGGGTATAATGTCAGCAAAAGATATTCAGCTTTAATAAAACCAACCCCCACAACACCAGGGAGAAAGGGGGAGGAAAACCCTGTATGAAAAAAAAGGGGAAAGGATTGGGATATGTGAGAACAGGAGAATGGAGGTTAGTGAGGGCCACAGAGGCAGTATTTGTGCAGTGGAGGGTGCATGTGAAGCAGGGGTGTGAGGGTCACAGGGGCACCCTTGACAACCTGCACAACTTGGCAGGAGGTGGGGATTTCCCGGGAAAACCCCCCAAAAATTAAATGATAAATGCCTTCTGGACCACCTGGGACACATCCAAAATGCCTGGGAACACCCTAAGAATGCCATTGTCATACCTCCCAACTTTTAGAGATTGCAAAGAGGGGGCACATCAGGGCCCCAACCCCTACCAAAGGCCCCCCCCCATGGGCACCACACCTGGCTATGCGTCCAACCACACCCAAACAAATGACGTTACACCAGAACATGCCTCTAGCCATGCTCCACCCAATAGAATCATGCCCCACCCCCTCCAGCAGACCAGTGGCAACACCCAAAAAGCAGTGTTTTACTGGGGGTCTATAATAGTAAAATTTTAAAAGTAACGTATATACCTAAATCCATAAAAATAGCTGTTAGAAATGTTCGATGGATGATACATCTATATATAATACCGCAATACAAGGAGCAAATATCACCATACTGTTACTGATTAATCCATGATTGATATTAGCAATGAAACCACTCTTCCAAGATAATTTAATACTTCATCACCATGATCAAATATCACCACCACATATGACTGAATAATTTCTCCCCCAACCCTGTCACATATCCCCCACATCATTTGGACGAATGTCCGGGAAAAATCATGACCCCTTATTACCCCCACATAAAATGACTGAAAAATACCACTTTAAATGTACCCCGAAAAAAATCTATTTTTACTACTTCCAATATTCATGACATAAAATTTTACCATATAGTGGTAGATTTCCAGTTGAAAATAGGCTCTGAAGACTGTATATTTCTTGATAAGGGGCCCATATAGGGGTAAATAACCGTGTACACCCGGGTTTTGCAGCCATTAAGTGATTAAAAGTACAGTTTTCATTTAGTGACTTATAGGAATTTTGTCTGATGGGGGGGTCAAATTCTCTTTCCCCTTTTTTCCCTTAAAGACTTAGATCTTCCTGATGACTTCATCCAGCCACACCCTTGGGCCCTGCAAAAATTTTAAACCCCCAAAAAATCTTAGACCCTCATTTTTCCAACACTTCCTATTTTTTCCCACTTTTTTGTATAAACTCTTATGGGGAAAGACAGGTGGAGTAAGGGGGGGTTAGGGGGAGCGATAGATGGGGGTCAGGGGGGTTTTTGAGTGGTAGGTAAGGGAAGAATTTTGTGTTTGGGATAGGCCCCAGAGGGGTTTAGTGGGGGGTTAAAGGGAGTGTCGGGGCTGGGGGTCCCGGGGCCCACAGGGGAATTGAACTTGGGGGTCCGCCCCCCAAAAGCTATGTAAAATGAAAATATTACCAAACCCCTCGGGCAAAGGGGTGGGGCCCTTTTACCCAAATAATACAGTGTGAAAAAAGAACATTTTTTGTTTGTACCCCATACCCAAAAGATTCACATATCTGTCTGTCTCACACATATGTCAGTCTAACATATCATAGACACATGGCTAAATAGCTTCAAATAGATCCCCCACCACCAGCCGACATTCAATATCCCCCTCCACGTTTCCCTTGGTCACGCACCTCGCCACTTTCTAAAATACACACCACTATAAACACCAGCAAGAAAGTAAAAGTGAAACACCAAATCACAGAGTCAGGTGTGCATTCACTTTTACAATCAGGGACAAGTGTACGCTGCCACCATACTAGCGCCAATGTAACCTACAACACCATCATATGGAGACCACATAGTGCTCCGACACCAGCTCAGGTCACATCACATAACAGTGAGTACAGCACTGATCCAATATAGAAGCAAAATAACCCCTGACATCCAGGGACTCACAGGAGATGTCTTATCTGATGAGTCGTTCTCTTCTCTTATGAGTTGTTCTATTTCCCTTTTCTTCTGCATCCGTTCCACACCGCCATGATGACTTGTCCCAGCCACCACTCATCCCTGCAGAATTTACACACAAATATCTTAGAATCCTCAGTTTTCCAACACCTCTTTATGTATTCCCACCTCTGTACAAACTTCCCAGGGGTGAGAGAGCGGGTACAAGCCATAACTTAGAGGAACATTTTCCTAGCGGGTTGGAGGGTTGGGGAGGACTAACCTCCTGGAGATTATGCTGCAGCTATGGGATGCTCCCCTCAGGATCAAATGACCATTTAGATAGTCAAGACCCTAGGTAGGTAGGCAAATGGGCAAGGCCCCAGGTAACTAGACAGGCCCTATGTAGGTAGTTAGACCCCCGGTGGATAAGTTGGTAGGCCAGCCCCAGGATGGTTGGTGGGTACCTAGCCATGGGTGGGTAGGCAAATAGACTCCAGGTAGATAAGTAGGCGCCAGTTAGGTTGGTAGACCCTAGTTAGGTAGGCTGTAGGTAGGTGTTGGTGAGTCCCAGTTAGTTAGGCTGTAGGCAGGTGGTCGCCCCCAGTTAGGTAAGCTGTAGGTAGTTAGGACCCCCTTTAAATAGGCTGCAGGCAGTTAGGGTCCCTTTTAGGTAGTATGCAGGCAGTTAGGGCCTTCTTTAGATGGTATACAGGTAGTAAGGACCCCATTTAGGTAGTATACAGGCAGTTAGGGGCCTCCTTTAGGTAGTATACAGGCAGTTAGGGGCCCCCTTTAGGTAGTAAGCAGGCAGTTAGGGCCGCCTTTAGGTAGTACACAGGTAGTTAGGGCCCCCTTTAGATAGTACACAGGTAGTTAGGGCCCACTTTGGATAGTACACCGGTAGTTAGTGGCCTCTTTAGATAGTATTCAGGTAGTTAGGGCCCCCTTTAGATAGTGTGCCAGTAGTTAGGATTCCCTTTAGATAGTTAAAAAAAAAAAAAACTCACCTTTCTCCTGCTCCCGGACATGACGAGCTGCCTGCCAGCTTCTAGTGAGGCCCGGCATAGGCAGCACGATGCTGTGACATCATGGCTCCACCTACATCATCAAGTGTTTGATTTATATATGTAGACCAAACTTCTGGATGCAGACACAGTTGATAACTGTGGATGGTCAGTGAGAGAGGAAGGGAGAAAAAGATGCTGTAGACTTTCATTTATCAGAGCCCCCCATCACTGAGTGCACTGTGTATATAATTAGCTCAAACATGACCTTTGTGATGTCACTATTACAATACCAAAGGTCCTGTATGGCACTTACACTATGTAACGCCGCGCGCTGCGGTCCGGTGCCCGAGCCGCGGTCACTCACGCCTCCCAGCTCCTGCCACCTTCTGTGCCGCAGACCGGGCGTCCGACCCCAGGCGCAGCCAGCTCCGGCATGCGCTGCGCCACTACTTACCCGGCTGCATCCAGCTTCCTCCTTCAGCGCCGTGCGGCAGTCTCTGCTTCTGCCTGCACTTTCCCTGCCGGCCACTAGGGGCCGGCGAAGCGAGCAGCTTACTAGATTAAAGGGACATCACCTAATTGGTTGCTCCCTTTCCACTATGGCCTTTGGAGCTTGGGCTTTAAGTAGGGGAGGACCCCTCTGGCTGTCGGGCGCCCTATTGTTGGTTTTGTCCCTGCGGTTTGTTTGCAACGTTAGTCTGCGTTTGCTGGCGGTTTCCTTGGACAGTTTCCGCATTTCTACGTTTCTGCTACTGCCTTGTTAAGTATGCCTAAGGGCCAGTTCTGCCTACTCGGGTTCTACGCTCCGGTGTCATGCCTAATTCAAGTACCACGCTTTCCGGGAGTTCTGTTGCCTACGTCACCTGCTTCGGCTGTCAACGCTGGGTCCTGCGTCAGGGGGTGGGGTACCGACCTGGGAGATTCCCTGCAAGCAAAAGCCCGTCCTGCCTTTGCGGAGGGCTCGGTGAGACAAGGGGCCCCTTAGGACTCTGTTCCCCGGCGTTGGCTACGCCATCTCCTAGCGGTGACCACAGTGGATCCTCCTTCCCGCTCGCTGAGCGGTCCTGTCAGTTTACAATAGGGCCATGGATTCCGCCACGCCGGAACAACCAGATACCAGGCCACAGAGAGCCTAGTGGCCGAAATTTACGCGCCAGGGCGTCCGTCAAGAACAACTCTTCGCACATGCATCCTGAACCTTGCGGGCTGGGACTCCCAGAAACCACCTCGCGGGCCCACGGCTCCGGCAACCTGTCTCCATTCCGTTTCGCTTCGGTACCAGGCGCTTCTAGCAGTTCCTCCCTCGCCTCCTGCCTCTGCCCTCGCTACTTTTGGGATCCCAAGTGGGGCCTGTCGTGGATTCGCTGATCCAGTGCACAATCCATCACTTCGTGGTCCTGCACACCAATTCGCCACTGATAGGGCTAAAAGTGGCCTTCATTATTTTCTCTCCTCTCCGGTGAAGCACTGGCTGGGTGACACCTTTGTGGGAACCGTGGAGATCCGCTGACAGCCAATCTAGCGAATTTCCTGTCCAGCCTTCCGCAAGGTATTTGAAGAGACGGGACGAGCCTCCTTGCATGCTCTTCTTCTCTCCGCCTCGACAAGGTGACTCTTCAGTGGGACTGTATGCTGTACCAATTCTGGGACTTTATCCTCAGAGCTGTCTGGAACAATGAGGCCTGGTCGCAACTTTCTGGGAGGGGGTTGGCAGGTCGTATTAAGGATGTACTTGCTGGGCGTGACCGGACCCACAGCCTGGACGACCTCATCACCTTGGCCACCCGCATCGTCATCCGTTTTATCGAACGTCAACAGGAGGTCCGGCTTAACGGGAGAATTATCGCCTTGACATTCCTGTCTTCCAGCGTCACCTGCAGCCTGTCCCTGCGTCCAATTCGGGAGGAGCCCATGCGTAGGACTTAGGGGGGGGGGGGGGGCCCAACCTGTCGGAGGAAGAAAAGACTGCCTGCGCAACCATGGACTTGCCTCTACTGACGGTTGCCCATGACATCTGCGCTAGGGAGTGCCCCCTGCGTCCGTGGAAATCTACAGAAGCCTAGGGCTGCGTGGGAGAGGCGAACCTGGGGCACGGAAACTCTCCTTCTCCCATTGACCATGAAAGGTCAGTCTAACTCTTCCCTACGGGATCATGCCTTCGAGTTGCCGCCTTTGTGGACTCTGGCGTCGGTGGGCAACTTCATCCATTCCCTGCTCTTGTGGATAGGTTTACGGCGTCCAGTGATCCCTTGAACAAGGCCTCTCTCCGTTTCTTCCATGATTGGAGAAGTCCTCTCCTGTTACCTTCCCGGCACCGCACGCAGACCCTTAAGTTGCGTATAGGAGGTCTACAATCAGGAAAAGTCTCTTATTTCCTTGTCTTTGCCATGCTCCGCTAGTACTCTCCTCTGGGGCTTTCCTTGGTGCGGGATCACAGCCCCACCAATTGACTGGGGAAACGGGTGAAGTAACTCAATGGGGTACCCTGTGCCACACACTCCAGTTGCATTTCGGCACCACGTCCTCCATGTCTGGGGGTGCCTCTACCCTTCTTCCAGCGTTCATGCTCATCAGGTCTTACTGCTCATACCGGAGTTTGGGACGTGTTCTGCAAGAAAAAACAGGAGGAGTTTCTTCCTCCTCACCGGCCTACGTGTCCGATTGGAGCTGGCAGTCCAAGATCTAGCCTCCCCAGGGGTTGAGTGTACCCCTTGTCCCGGCCTGAAATGAGGCAATTTCGGCGTATATCAAGGAAAAATCTGAAAAAAGGGCTTTATCCGCCCAAGTCTTCTTCTCCCGTGGGGCGTGCCTTCTTTTTTGCTCGAGAAGAAGGAATGGGTTCTTGCGACCGTGCATAGGACTATCGGGGCCATCAATAAAGATCACTATCAATAATCGCTACCCATTGCCGTTGATTTCGGAGCTCTTCGTAGGATCCAGGTGCCGCCAAGTCTTCTCAGCTCGATTACGGGGGGCGGGGCGCTTACTAATTTGATCCGAATACGTGTGGGACGAGTGGAAGGACGCCTTTAACACACCCGCGATGCCAATTACGAATACCTTTGTTCATGCCCTTTTCGGCCTTTTGCAACCACCACGATGTATTCATGGAATTCGTATTGTCATCTTCCGAGACCTCTTATCTCCACTGTGTTAATACTCTACTTTTGGATGAATCTTGATTACTCTCCGGATTTAAAATACCCTTCAGAATTTCATGTTCGTCTAGTACTCTCTCCGGACTTAGACGCAAACCATCTCAACGCAAGTTGGAGAGGTGCCTTATTCGTACTGAACCAGTTTACACATTCCTGGGGATACATAATCTTCTGCGCAAGGTCTTCTAATGGATCAGAAAAGTCTTCGGCAGTAAGTATTGTAACTGGGCCACGCCATGTTTGTCTCGTTTGGCTATCCAGCGGTTCATCTGGTTTTCCAACTATTACCGCCATATTTCAATTCCGCATTTCTCCTCGTCATAGCTCCTATTGTCGCTCTCTCAAGAAAAGCAGTAACCCTGGTCTCATTGGACCTAGGAGGCTGAGAAGCCTTTGCCGGTTAAATAAGCAGCCTTTGCCTACGCCTATGTGCTTCATCGCCAGTCCAGGAGTGCCCCTTCTTTTCTCGGAAGCTGTGATGCGTCCTCAGTCGGAGCGGAGATGTTCCTAATAATATAAGGATGCCAAAGGGCATATATTCTTCAACTGTGGATTTTCTCTATGACCTTCTTGCCGGCGGGAAGAAAAAAATTACTATATTGGGGAAGAGAATCTATGGCGATCAAATTGGCCATGGGTGAATGGCGGCAATTTATGGAGGGAGCCTCTACATCCTGTTTGACCTTCTTTACGGATCATAAGGAACCTGCTTTACCTACAGGGGACAGCCACAACGCTTGAATCCTCCGTCAGGGCCCGGTGTGGTCCTTAGTCTTCTTATCGTTTCAACTATCCTCCATTTCCCGGACTCCAGCCGCAAAAAAATCTCAAGGCAGTTTGTCTGCTCCCGTGAACAGATGCCTCCGACTACTGAATCTGAAACCCACAGCTAGGTATCATGATCCCCCCCGAACGCCTTGGTTTTCATGCCGCACCCGTAAGGTGGCGGGAGATTATCCACGCTGTTTAAGACTTTCGTGCGTCCCCACCCTGAGGAAAATACGCATTCTGTCTGGGGTCACGCATTCCAATGTGGCGGTCATGCTTGGCTATCGTAAAGTCTCTCCGTCTCATAGACACGTCACTACATGGTGGACTCCCTCACACAGGGATGTCAAGGATTTCGTGGCGGGCTTGCCCTAAACTGTGCCCCGGAGTAAGAAGCCTCTCTCTTCGACCTGCTGGTTATCTGTTGACGGGACATTGGCCCAGTCACCGAAGTAACCATAGAGCCACATCGCTATGGACTTTGTGACTGATCTCCAGTCTCCAATGGGGTGTTCGGTTGTTGGCGTCGTGGTGGAGTCGATTCTCCAACGATGGCGCCTATGTTCACACCTATGCCAGGTCTCCCCTTCGGCTCCACAACTGGTTCATTGTTCATACAGCACATCCTTTGTTTTACATGGTATTGCCTGCTAAATTCATCTCTGTAGAGGTGTGCAAATTACTTCCTCTCGCTTCTGGCATACTTGTGCTTATGCTGGGAATTAAATTGATTTTCTTCTGCATATCACCCACTGTCTAATGGCCAAGTGGGAGCGGATCAACCAGGTCCTGGTGAACTACCTGCCAGACAATTTATTTCAGCTCGGCAAAAAACTATTGGGTCTCTTGCTCCCTGGTCCGGAGTTCGCCTACAACAACCATACTAGCGAGAGTCCTAAGGGGAGTCTACCTTTTATGTGGTGTTCGTCAACATCGCGTCTTCCTCTGCCACTTTCTGCATCTTCCTGAAGTTCCTGCTTGCAATATCCTAGTACGGGGACTTTTCTTCAATTTGGCGACTCACCCGTCATAATTTGTGGTCACGCGGCCACCCAATTTAAGGCGCAAAGTGTCTAAGAAGAGCAGAGGCATCTCCTACATACCAACCCTGCGGATAAAGTTTGACTCTCATCCTCCAAGCACCATCCGCATCAAGTGCGCTTCTTGGTCTAGTCAGGCGTCTAGGACAGCAGATCAACCCGGTATTCCTACAAGCTCCGCTTGCCTCCTCCCTCCGCATCCCAATTCATTTCATTGGGTCTCTCCTGAAAACCAGTAGTTCTCAATCAGTATTCACGCAATGGCGGTCCCTGTCACTGCACATTCTAATACCGAAGGGCGATCTACAGAGTAAAAATAAATCCTGGACATGAAGCGTTCTAGGGGCATTGACTTAATACCTCGGGATTGGAAGCGGCTTTGGGCCGAGGAGAAGGTCCTGGGAGCTCAAGAAAACATTCTCAATGCTCCAAATTCATCAAACGTTTTCACAGGGACTCAGTTTTCTGGAAGGTGGGGCCCATATGGGGGGGGGGGGTACTGTAACGCCGCGTGCTGCGGTCCGGCGCCCGAGCCGCGGTCACTCACGCCTCAGCTCCTGCCACCTTCCGTGAGCGGGGGAACCGGGCGTACGACCCCAGCGCGCAGAGCCAGGTCCCCGGCAATGCGCTGCGAACTACTTACCCGGCTAGCATCCAGCTTCCTCTTCAGCGCCTGTGCGGTCTGGTTCTCTGCTTCTGCTGCAATTTCCTGCCGGCACTAGGGGGCCGCGCGGCGAGCAGGCTTCCTAGATTTAAAGGGACAGCACCTAATTGGTGCTCCCCTTTCCACTCTTTGGCCTTCTGAGTTGGGCTTTATAGGGTGGGCCCCTTCTGCTGTCTGCGCCTATTGTTGGTGTCCCTGCTAATAGGCAAAGTTTTGTCTGCGTTTTTGCTGGTGTTTCCTCTGGGGACTGTTCCGAATTCTTGTTTCTGACTCCTGCCTTGTCAGTCCTGGCCTAGCCCGTTCTGCTACTCGGGTTCTTGCTCCGGTGTCCTGCTATTCAGTACCACGCTCGGGTGTTCCTGTGCTTACGTCACCTGCTTTTGGCTGTTCACCGCTGGGTCCTGCGTCGTGGTGGTAGCGGAACTTGGGGGTTTCACTGCTGCAAGACTGTCCTGCCCTTGCGGCGGGCTCCGGTGAAGAACTAGGGGCCCCTTAGGACTCCCGTTCACCGGCTTAGGCTACGCCAACTCATACGGTGGACCCAGTGATCCTCCTCCCGCTGCTGAGCGCTCCTTTACCACTACACTAGCACAACCACACAGAGGAAGAGGAGGAGCTCTGTTATCGTAACAGGGGGAAAGGATGGGGGGGCAGTGATGACAGGTGCCTGGAGGAGATCAGTTGAGTGGGCCACAACAGAGTGAGGGGAAGAGGACAGAGAAAGCATCTTATAGATGGGAATGCTGAAATGAGTAGAGGGGGGTGGGGGGGGTGGAGTTAGGAGGGGGGACGCCGGTGTGCCAGCAGGTGGTTGGCGCGTCTACCATGAAAAATATGACAGAAGACAGCATTAAGCAGTAGGATAAGTGTGAAAAGAGAAGGAATCATGACCAGTAGTCTATACTGTGAGCTGGAAGGACGAACCTGCGCGAAGGGGGACCATGAGCAGTAATTATATGTGAGAGGGAAAAGGCCTATATTGTTCAGGATGTAGGTGGATTCAACCTCGAGAGCACTGCAAGCGATCTTGGTATTAGCCCCAAGCCGAGAAGTGGAAGTTAAGTAGTTCCCCGTTATCACAGAGCATGCCAAAAGGTAGGTCGGACTTCGGCTGCGGAGGGGAAACTATAGGTCGGCTATCCCAGACACGACTTCTTGCGATTGGACAGTGGGGGTGTAATTGTAGGTACAGATCGATAGACAGAGGCATAGTCAGAGACAGGCAATGTGGTCAGGAAACGATAGCAGGAAGACCAGTACACACATTATAAGCAAAGACTCTCTCCAACGCTCGCTCCAAAACACACCAAAAAGAAACCATTACTCTGGAGAGGTGTGTATTGTGGGAGGTCAGCAAGATATAGGGTCAGCGTCTGGCAATTAGCCAATTACCGCGCGCTATCCCTTTTAAAAATTTTTGCAGAGCTGCATATGCACACGCCGGCACTCAGCAGAGCGGGGCAAAGAAGTAGGAGAGAGGATGGGTGAGTATGGGGCTGCTGTGTCCATGAGAATTGGGTTAGATATTAAAATGTGGCAGCAGTCTGTTTGTGAGGAAGGAGTACCAGAGCCCAGTGGTCTACAGTGGTGAGTGACTATAAAAAGTATATATGTGTACAGATAAAAAAACTATTAGCAACAAGTCTTTATGTGTGAGAAGGAGGGAACAAGAGCAATTTACCCAAACTGTGTTATTTTTTTTGGGGGGTATGTAAAATTGGGAAAAAAAAGGAATTTGAAACTTTAACTTTTTTATCTTTTCAAAAACTTTTATAATACGTGGTTTGGCCCCTGGACTGGTGAATGTCTGGAAGTCATAAGTGACCCTGCAAGGACTTTTTGGCAAACTACATTTGCAAAGTCTGGCGTTCGCTTGTAAATCGGTGAATGAAGCCGTGGAGTGGGAGAGCTGGCTGTCCTTTGGTTCCATTATCAGATTCTGTATAGCAAAACTGCTTGTTATAGGGGGTGCAGCAGGTAGCAGCCACTTCGGGGCCCTGCATCCTGAGGTGTTTTCAAATAGCCCTTTGACCACATAAGAAGACAACGATATTGGAAATGGCACTTGGTTAGAAATGGCTAAGGGTGCCTATAGTGGCAGTACTCCTGTCAGTGGCCCTATTCAAAAAGGGGCCACAAGTAAGATGTTAAAAATTAGGAACTAGCAATAGGTGGGGGCCACATTTGATTTAAACTGCATGGGCCATGAAAACGGTTAATAGTTGTACGACGGCCACAGCCATGAACTACCACTGCACCCCTATATACACTATCAGCCCTGCCAGCTGAAACTCCATTTTTCACGCTGGGATGTTCTTGCCTCCACCACATATATCACATGTTCTTGGGACCGGAGAAAAAGTGATAGGGGCTTATGCCAGTTAAATGTATCATTTTCTAATACCAGTGTCTTCTTATATGTCAAGGGAAACCATAGTAGCTCTTCCCCACTGGTCATCTCATTTATAGTACGAAGTCTCCCCTTTTCAGTTGCCATTGAAAGGAATGAATTATTTTAGCTCTCAATTTTTTTCTGTGGGACTCTTAGAACCAAATTGTCTTCCACCCTTTTAAAAAAAATGGGTTTTGGTTACAACGTATCCATTTTACTCTTAAAGGCTAGGTTAAATTGTGGGCTTTCTCCTCTACCTGTATGTTAGTATAAAATAGTAACCTGAAACATCATCTCCATTGACTTAAAGAAGGCTTCGAAGTTCGGTCAAGTTCAACTCGAACTTCGAAACGAACTTCTCAAAATTTCTAGATTTGACTCAAACTGAATTTGTTACTGTTCGATAAACTTTCAATACCTATTTCTCTATTTTACTGTTCATTAACATGAAAAGCACATTGATTGTTTTGAACCTCTTGCTGTCTCATAAAAGTTAAAAAAAAAAAACCTGTTCCCGATATGATTTAACAAAGTAGATAATTATCTTGATTTCAAAATAGACACTTTATAAAGGAAAGAAAATGACAGAGTAGAATGGGATAATTCTAAGCTAAACTAAAGGCTCAAACATTTACAGCAGGGACAAACATATTAAGAACAAGCTAATCGGGGCGGGGCATTGAGCCAGGGGAAAAAGAGATAGGGTTGCGTGGTGAATTAGTCCAGGACTGAGTCCATAAATCAGCCATATTAAGCCTCAAAAAAAAGTAGACAGAAGATTTAAATAAATGTGGATCCCTGGCTGCCTGAGATCTCGTTTTCCCTCCGGTACCATCAGCGCCAGCTGGTAAAGCTATTATCCTGAGAACAGGCAGAAGTGTCTCCAGGCTATTGGTAGCTCAAGACGGTTACTCTCCTCCATTTACCCTCCTGGGGTCATAGTTGGCTGTCTCTCTCGACTCCTGCGCACCTGGGTGCGTTTCAATGACGCTGAAGCATCCTGGACTTCATGACACCGATGCCATAAGTACACTGGACTGTGGAGTGCCTGCTGGTCGGCGTCCTCCCGCTTCCCGCTACTGATACCTCTGGGCAGGGTTGGGATGCCGCTCCTTTAGGCCAATTCCTGCGGCCATCTTAGAGAGGGTAAGCCCCCTTCTCTTGCTACTGGGTACCTTCATTTACAGGAATATAAACCCCGCATAGTACGGGGACGCTCCCTGGAGATCAGGACTTCCCTGACGGGGACTGTGGTGCATCCCTCCTTCTTCATATAACTACACTTAATCACAAGGGATTAAAAAAGTAAAAGTAAGAGTTATACGTTGGAATATATTTACAGAGACTATAATAAGCCTCTCTCTGGTGGGACAATATCAGTGCAATATATCTCTCAGCCAGGAGAGATCTAAACTGCCGCAAGCTAGTATATCCTGCACTGACTCTTTGGGCAATATGTATGATCGGGCTTTACGCCTGTTTTTTGGCGTTAAATCTGCGGCCTCCAGGCCGAAATCCCCTGTCGGACGCAGGGATGCAGTGGCTAGGCGCAGTGTTTTCGCCACTTTCAGCCCTGGCGGCACGCATGACAGGGGCGGGCAATGGGCGCCGGTGTGGGGCGTGGGTAGGCGTTACGGGGAGGGAACGGCGCTCACCTCATATCTCGAGGGCATGTACGATTGCGAGTCGGCAAAGGAGGTCATGCTGCAGCGTCGGCAGCCTTACGGTCAGTCAGATGGTTTATCTTTGGTCTAAAATGCTCCTGGGCCTGGCGGCGAAGTGAAGCCAGGATCGGGAAAACCATGCGAGGAATAGCAGATAGAAGATCGCTACAACAAATCTCGGTGCTCAGCTCCGTGCAGCAAGCAGTTATGATTCCGAAAAAATCCCCTTTAAACAGGCGGGAAAAAACATGTGCCAGAAAAGAGCATGAACCGTAAAAATAAACATAATAAAAAAAAAAAATAGCTTTCGAAAAACTCTAGAACGGCGCATATCAAGAATTATGATATAGTAAATTGCTGGATAATAAAGTAATTCAAAATTCTGAAAACTATTCTCATTGGTCGGCGGTAAACCGGCCAATCCAGAATAGGAGCGTCAGTGAACCATTAAAAAACCTATGGGGAAGGAGCTTGACCAATCAGAATCCACGGCTAGGACAGTTCAAAATACAGTTAAAAAATGGTGTTGAAAAAAAAGCTTTGGCTGAGCGAGCGGGGCCTTGGCTAGTTCGGCCAATCAGGAATAGGAGCGGGACAAAGACCCACATTATTCCTCTGGAGAAGTTTAGACCAATCGGAATCCACGGCGGGACAGTCAAAGAAAAGTTTTTAAAAATGGCTGAAAAGAGCTGATTGGTTAAGATAGCGGGAATTGGATAGCTCAGCCAATCAGAATAGGAGCGACAGAGGGGGACCCATTAAAAACCTATGGAGAACTATTGACCAATCAGAATAGGGAGCGACAAAAGTCCCAATTATATCCTATGGAGAAGTTTGGACCAATCAGAATAGGAGCGAACAGTGGGCCCATTCTAACCTATGAAGGAGTATTAATACCAATAGAATTAGGAGCGACAAGCAAAAGTACCATTAATCCTATGGAGAAGTTTGGACCAAATCCAAATTCAAAGGCCGGGACATTTTCAAACTACAAGTTAAAAAAGGATGAAATGAGTTGATTGGATGAGCTAGTAACGGGGGCTTGGGCTATCTCCAGCCAATCCGAGCGCGAGTTTTTCTCCCCATTTGTAGTCTATGGAGAGATAGGGCGTCTGAAATCTCGGCGTCAGCGCGGTGCAGCCATGAGTATTTATAAAAAAAAATAGTTTTAATTAAATGTAAAACCATTATCAGATAAAGAGCCAAAACCCTTCCTTTAAAATAAAAGCAGTTAAAAATCCCGACAATGCGTTTGTCGCTGTGAGACGGCGATACATAGTGGAATTGCAATAGATGAGAAAGTATTGCCGGGATTAAAGTAATTCAAAATTGTTTAAGGCTATTCTCATTGCTCGGCATTAAAACAGCCAATCAGAATAGGAGCGACAATGTCCCATTATAACCTATGGAGGAGGAATTGGACCAATCAGAATAGGAGCGAACAAATGTTACCTTTTTTTCCTATTGGTGAAAAATTGACCAATCATATTCAAAGGCGGGACAGTTCAAAATACAGTAAAAATGCAGAAAGAGAAAACGTAAGTGATTGGTTGAAGCGGCGGGCGGCTAATCTGCTTAGCCAATCAGAAGGGAGCTTACTTTCTCATTGAGTTCTATGCGGGGGAAAAGAAATTGAGCGCGCTCTGTATTGGCTAAGTTTAAAAGAGGGCGTTAATTGGACCAAGGGAGAGCGAGCGACGCTCCTTATGGGTTTCCTTAGCAATCTGGACAATAAAACTGTACATGGCCGAAATCAATTATAACAATTACAGAAGTTGTAGCCGTGTGTATTTAAAATGAATGATATTAGGGAGGGTAACGAAAAAAAAAAAATATTAATCAAAAAATCATGTTTTTTTTCTTTATTTTTGTTGCACCATACTCTTGATCCTTGGCTATCGAATTAAAGCCCATACTCTTTGTTCCCAGACTTATCCTCAGCCATATTTGTGAGACGTGAGTTCCAAGACCCTTCAGAGAATTCTCAGGGAATAGGGCATCATTTGCATACCGATTGGGGGCCTTCTTCCCCAGTGGAAACTTCTTATCACCAGTAGTCGCCACCTATTTCACATGCTCTACCCCGGAAGAAGCCCTTGTTCCACCCTCAAGACGCTGGGACTTAATTCCTAACACAGATTTCAGCCCGGCTTCGGGAAGGTAGGCAAGCACCGTACAGAAATTGGTAAACCCCCCTGTGGTCGGTTTAATTAAACTTCCCGTCTTAGGTCTGGGATCTGTAATTTGAGGTCTAGGGCTGACTTTCCTTGAAGCCTAGTCTGCTCTTTGGCATTCCTGTAAGCATTGGAGCCTCCTCCTGGAGACTTGATCTCACCCGGACCGTTTTGGGTCGTTACTTTGGGTCGTTACTTCCGCTTTCCCCTCTCAATTTGTAGGTGGGACTGCCTCCTTATTTTCCCTTCATCTAAGGGATATATTGATGCAAATGTTGTTGCTTTTATTTGTTTTTTATGTTTGTTTAGTTTTCTATGCGCGGTATTCAAGGCCAGGGACCTGTTTGGTCTATACAAAGCCCTTCTTTTACATTATAAATTTTCTTCTAGAAAAACGTTCACCCATGCTTCTTCCCCTCTCCTTTACCTGGCCGAATTTGAAATACTATCTCAATAAAGTTAAAGGGTTAAATTCACCCTTTAACGTTTTCGATTTTGTGGAATAAGAAGCTCTTAGGTCTAAGCGGGAACAATATGCGCGACATGTAATGAAACGTGATTTGATACCCGAATTTATGCTTATTCTGCGCCTCACAGGCCCCCGAATCCCATGTCGGACGCAAGGATGCGATGTTAGGGAGACTTCGCCACTTTCAGATGGCTCTCACATGAAGGGGCGTGATAAATAGGCGCGGGTTGTGGTGGGCGGTTCTGGGGGCGCGACGCGGCACATTCGATTACTCCGAGGGCATGTATGATCGTGGGTCGGAAAGGTGAGGCGCAATTGCAGCGCTCGCCAGTTCAGACAGGGGCCAGACCTTAGTTTGATTCTGGGTCTAAAATGAGAGGCGGAGGTGAAGTGAAGTGAGGTACGTACATGAGAGGGAAACATATAGAAGATCACAACAGAAATCTCGGCTCTCTGCTCCGTGCGGCATGGAGTATGATTCCAAAAAAATCGCTTTTATTAGGTGTAAAACATTTTCAGAAAAAGAGCTCAAACCTTCCAAAAAAAAAATAAATAAAAAAAATCACTTTCCAAAAATCTAGAACGGCGCAATATCAGGAATTAGAATCGTGGAATTTTCGGGAATTCAAATTCGTAAACATTTCCATTGGGGCGGCAGAAAACAGCCAATCAAATAGGAGCAACAGTGAACCATTAAAAATATGGGGGAAGTATTGACCAAACAAAATCAAGGTGGGACAATTAAAAATCAGTTAAAAATGCGAGAAAAGAAGGCTGATTGGTTGAGCTAGCGGGGGCTTGGCAATGCTGCAATCAGAATAGGAGCGACAGTGACCCATTATAACCTATGGAGAATATTGACCAATCAAATTCAAAGGCGAGGACAGTTCAAAATACAGTAAAAATGCAGAAAAGAGCTGATTGGTTGAGCTAGCGGGGCTTGGCTATCTGGCCAATAAGAATAAGAGCGACAGGGACCCATTATAAACCTATGGAGAAGTATTGACCAATCAAATTCAAAGGTGGGACAGTTCAAAATTCAGTAAAAATGCAGAAAAGAGCTGATTGGTTGAGCTAGCGGGGGCTTGGCTATCTTGGCCAATCAGAGCGCAAGCTACTTTGTCTCATTGTAGTCTATGGCCAGATTGGGGCAATCAAATCTCGGCTCTCAGCGCAGTGCGGCATGGAGTATGATTAAAAAATCTTTTTTATTAAGTGTAAAATATTATCTGAAAAAGAGCTCAAACCTTCCATAAACATAAATCAATCAAATCCCTAACAACGCGTTTGTCGGCGAGACCGGCGCTTCATCAGGAATTGCGATATAGAAAATTTTCCCCGGGAAAAAAAGAAATTAAATTTTTTAATCTCTTCATTGGTCGGCAGAAACCAGCCAACGGAATGGGAGGACGTAAAACCCCATTATAAGTATGGAAAAGTATTGACCAATAAAATGAAAAGGGGGGACAGTTCAAAATCAGTAAAAAGGCAGATAGAGTGTTTGGTTAACCCCAGGGGCAGATATAAACCCCAATCTATGTAGGGTCTATTTTAAAGTGGGAAAGAAGGGCGAATAGAAGGGCGCCCAAAAAGTTATTACTGTCTAGGGAAAATTTAGAAAGTGTTTGGGTTGGGGAAGGGGGGCTCGTCCGCTTGCCAATCAGCGGGTGAGCTACCTTCTCATAAGTTTCTATGGGGAAAAAAATGCGAGCAAGCTCTGTTTGTGTTTGGGCCCAAAGTTAAAAGAGGCGCAGTTATTTGGCCCAAATAAAAAGAGGAGTACGCTTTTAGGGGTTTTCAAAATGCAATCAATAAAAAAAACTTCAGGGCCCGAAATCAAATATAACACTCATTAATTGTCCCGATGTTTATCAAATAACAATAATATGGGTGAAACGCAAATAAAAAAATAAAAATTAATTCATTGAATTCATATTTATTTGTTTATTTTCGTTACCCCCAACTCCAATCAAATATCATTTATAAGGAAAGTTATTTAAAAGCAAAGAGTGGGGAAAGGGGGTTTTAGTTATTCGGGGTGATTCTAAAGTAAGGGAAAGGGAAGCTAGACAGATCAAAATCACGGGCCTCCTCTTACAGATTGAAGTTTTAAAAATTTGAGGATTTTAACATGATTCTGGAGGTATATCCATTATCTGAAAGAGTTTTTCACCTTCTTTTTAATCCCCATTTAGTTCATTTAGAATAGACTTTTCCTTGAGGAAAAATGATATTTACCTAGTCGCGGGCCCACCCAATGGGCCCACATTACGTGGTCTGACCACGCCCCCCGGTCCCCAAAAAACTAAAAACCCTTTTTTCCCTTCCTCCCCGTCTTTGGAGAATAAAACAATTACCTACTTACAGTAAATCTCATAAAAATGTGTCATACTTGAGACACCCCTTGCGGGTTTTTTTTGAATAATATTAACTCATTTTTCCCCCCAAGTCCCTATGGGTCCCCAAAAGGCTTTCATAAGGGGGGGTTTTTTATTCATTAGCCAGTCGTTGCAAAAAAATATAACTCTGCGCTAGAAAACCCTCCTAAAACCAATTAAAGTAGCGATGAAAAATTTTAAAAAATTCCCCCAATTCTATCTCCAACAACTAAAAAAAATGTACTAAATCAAATTGGGAAATTTTAGGAAAGGCGACCCCCTTGTATTTTTTTTTTTTTTTGTTTGCAAAAAGGTTTTAAAATACAACAAGCCGTACAAAATTGCTTATTTAACAAAAATAATGACGAAAAAATCAAAAAACCCCAAGGGACATTGCCAACCTTTCGTCAATTTTTTCAAAACTATAAAATTTACAAATGGGGGAAAATTCCAACCCCCTCGTGATGTATCAACCCTTCTCGTTGGGGGGCTTAGCAAATTTTTCCCCATCTCCCTAAAATTTCCGCCAACCTCTTTCCAAGGCGGGAGTCGGTGTCTGGAAACCTCCCCTCCTCCCCCGCTTCCCTCAACACGCTTAAACCCCCACCTGATTTGCCTCAGATGTGCACCCTGAAGCTGAGGTGCGCCTTGCACTATTTTTGGCCCCTAAACCCATGCCTAATGAAGCCCGATAAAATGAGAAACTTGGCCTTGTGGTTTTGACGGAGAAAAAGGGCTGTGTCTGCATCTGTGTCCGTTCTCCTCCGTCGTGGGGGACCTGATGTTTCGAGTGCCAAACGATCGTTCCAGAAAAGATCCCCACATTCATGCTGACAAGGGCTCGCCCCGACAAACCATTTTGGTGGCTTCTTAAAAAAGGGCAAGGGGATGGTGCAAGCTCTTTCACCTGCCTCCACCTGGGTGGTCAAACTCGAGGTCCCACCGCTGTTGTCAGGCCATGTTCATTCGTACTGCGTAATGGCATTCGCTGCTCCCCACAATCGTGGAGCATGTGGAGGGGGGAATTCCAGCATGTTGCCCGTCAACAATGAGAGGGTTTGACGGGGGGGGGGGGCCGAGCTTGAGCTGCACGCAGCCAGGGGGGAGAAGAGGGTGCAAAGGGGAAAGTGCGAACTCAGACCTCGACCCTTTCTTCCGGGCAGCCCAGCCCCGGGGTAGCTTTTTTAAAATTTTCTGGAGACAAGGTTATGACAGTGCCAGGCAAGGGATGTGCTCCACCTACATTTTAAAGGGCGGCAGCGATTTCGCCCGTTACGCACCCCCCTTCCCCTGGCACAAGGTTCTTGCCCCCCAAACCGCGTGGTCTTTTTTGCGGAGAGGTCCACAGTCCTGCCCCTGTGGGTGGGGGTCTCCAAGGCAGTTTAATTTTCCCAAACGGCCTGGTGTTTTGGGGGCCGTGTGCCACCAGAGGTTTGGGGGAAAGACCCCCTGCCCCACCCCCTGGGGGTTTTAAAGAGGTGCCCCGAGCTGGGGCCCACCGTCACCCCCAGAGAATCCACCCAGTTACCCATGAGTGCACGAGATATAGCTCATTGGGCCCGTGCTTATACCCATGTGTCGGTGGTGAGATGGACTTTTCCGGACAAGAGCAAAAACGGCTTGAAATTTTGATGAAGGGCGGGCCCGGGCAGGGACGGCCCTTTTTTTTGGCAAAGAAATGCCTGCTCGGCTTTGGGTTTTTGGGGGGGCAGGGCCAGACTGGCGGAACCCATCTGTGTCCACCAGGGGAAAAGGCAACATTTCCAGGCCAAAAAGCCTGGAAAATGCCAAATTCAGGTTTTTGGGTTTTGGGATGGTTTGGGTTAAAAGTGTTTCTTCTGTCCAAACCTGGAAGAAAAAGGGTGGTTTTGCTAGTTGGCCGCTGTACGGCATCAGGTCGTAAAAACTGGGGGAAAGGGAAAGAAGGGGTGGGATGGGCTCTGGTGGTGCTGGTGGTACTGGGGCCGGTGGAGGCTGAAGGGGGCCCCGATCCCTGATAGGGACTTGAGAACATGGGCAGTGGGGAACGTTTGGTGGTGGGGAGGGGAGGAGGCGGAGACAGGGGGTTTGTGCAGTGGTTGGGGCCCCGGCGCGGCGGGCCCTTTTTTGGCCAAAGTTTTCCCCTCCAATCAATCATGCTTTCCTGCTGTGACTGAATTTTGGGTGGTGGTTAAACCCATTAAGGTTTTGCCTCTATTATGCTTTTCGGCAAAGAGGCATTATGAATCCGGGGTGAATCAGAGGTTGCTAAAGAAGGCCCAGGCTTGAGATTTCCCGGGCCCTTTTTGAGGGCGATAAGCGGGAGGGGGGGTTTTCGTGCCCGTGGCGGGGGAAATCATATCAGCGGATTCTGCGCCGCCTCTCCCTTTTTTTGTGGGGGGCCCGTTTGACACTCCCCCATCGTTTCCTCTGCCCATGATGAAGCGCTGCAGAAAATTTTGGGGAAAAGCCCAGGAGGGACCCGAAATGTGTCTCATATCATCATAAACACGGGTGATTGGTCGCCCGACTTTCTGCATCCGAAGCCGGGTCAAGAAAGGGGGCACTGAAAGGCGTTCCCGACCCCCCCGGGATTTTTGCGATTGACCAGCTTCCTTACCCCCTTGTGGCATAGTAACTGGGCGCAGAGCAGACTAAATCTCCTCTTGATTTTTAACATGCCTTCGACCCCAACCGCATTTTTCATAAAAGAGGTCCGCGACAATGGATTATCCACAGTGGTGGGTCACGAGTTGACATTTGGGCTGCTTCATGTTGGACGGATGCTGATGAGGGAATTTTTTGGGGCCCGTTACGGGGGGACGAGGGGAAAGACTGCTAGATCAGGTTGCATTAACCAGAAGGACAGATTGCGGATGTTCGTACTTAGTTCACAGGGCCCTAACCCACGAAAGGGCCCCTGACGGTCCGAAACTGATGATCCTGGATGGGTTGTCCCCGCACGGGAAAGGGGACCTTTTTTGTCCTCTACCCCCCAGGTGCTACCCCCCTTTGCTCGCTTACCACCTGCATTTGCCCCTTTTCAGAAATAAAAATTTGGAAGGATGGAATAGTTTTGGAAAGTTCTTATTTAAAAAGCGGCAAATAAAAACTATTCTCAAATCCCTCTAATCAAATCAAAATTGCGGGGGATTTTCAAATTTTAAAAACTGAAGGGGGGCCCTATCAACAAAAAAAAATGGGAAAAAAGGGTGCAAAAAACACGTATCTGTCTGTTTTCGTAAAATACACGGTATTTTTTGCCCTTTCAATTACTGTGGTATATAGAAATTGCTTTTTAAATTTACGTGGATGCTGGTCAATGAACAAACTGGGTGGAAAGTCAAAAAAAGTATTGTTATTTTTTGTATGATGACGGTATTTTTTGCCCCTTTAAATTCCCCTGTGGGATATAAAATTTGCTGTTTTAAATTTCCGTGGATGCGCGCAATGAACAAAGTGGGGGGAAAAAGTAAAAAAAACCCCGTATTTTTATGTTTTGAAAAAACACGATTTTTTGCCCTTTCAATTATGTGGGACTATAAATTGTGTTTTAAGTTTTCGTGGATCTGCGTATGAAAAAAGCGGGGTGCGCAAAAGTCAAAAACATGTTCTGTTATGTTTTGTATAATACAGGGTTTTTTTTGCCTTTCAATTCATGTGGTGACTATAGAATTGTTTTTTAAGTTTAGTGGATGCTGCTAATGAACAAAGTGGGTGGAAAAAGTCAAAAAGCATTCTGTTATGTTTTGTTTAATCACAGTTTTTTTGCACTTTCAATTACCTGTGGTACTAAGAATTGCTGTTTTAAGATTTACGTGGTTTTGCAGCTCAATGAACAAAGCTGGGTGGGCAAAAGAAAAAAAAACACGTATTGTTTTGTTTGTATGAAAACCCCCGGTATTTTTGACAACAAAAACCCTGTGTGACTACAGATTCGGATTGAATTTTAACTCCCAGGTGGATATTCAAACAGGGGGAATGGTAAAATTTAAAATGAACACCCCATTGAAAAGTATACTGATAAAAAAAGGGAGTTTTGCACCCAAAAAAGAGACCCCCCATTACTAGAAATGATGGTAACCCAATATAAGTTCAGGCTGCCCAAAATCCAGGAAATTTCAAAAGCAAACTGTTAAAAATAAAGAATTTTCAGTGCAAGTTAATAATTTTTGGTGAATTTTTCCAGTGTTCTTTATAGATAGAGCTTGTCTGTGTTTCGCCCCGGGGGGGCCCCCCCCCCTCCCCCCCTGACTTTAAACGGTAGTGCTGCTTTAAAATTTTAGTAACCATAAAAACTTCAAATCCTAAACTAACTAAATTTGGGAAAGGAACACAGCTAAAAGTAGAGGTTTTTCTGTGCAGAAATGATAATTTCCCCTGGTGTTTGGCCCACAGCAGACGCACATCCCATTCCTATGAGCGCGAGAGCATAAGGGCTGAAACGGAGGGGTGTTTATGTTAAAACAGGTCATGTGTTTTTCCCGCCAAAGCAACCATACACATCCAGTAGACGTGCACACAAACTCACCCCGCCTTTTTTGTAATCTGATTTGCTGGCCCCCCAAAAAGACAGGAAGCGCCGAAAATCGCGCGATCTTAATAGATGATGCACAGATTTTAACCCTTTTTATGATGTCTGAAATTTGACCACCATAAAAAACCTTTCGATTTAACTTTGTGATAAAATCGCTCAACACTAGTAACAAAGAAAGATTTATTGCTAGACAGTTTTGATAAATGAAACCCATTGGGGCAGATATATTAATCCTGTCTAATACTTAGAAAGTTTAAAAATTAATTTGACGTCTAAAAAGCCCAGATTTTATAGTGTTTTAAAAATTAGCACATTTTGACAATTAGTTAAGTTTCCACTTTTTTTAGTTCACTAGAAAGGACCACTCTACATTAATGAATAAGTTGAAGCTCATACAACTGAATTAAACATATCAAATGTAACATACAATGTCCTTTATTAAATCAATCATTATTAAAAATACATGAAAAAATTGGAGTGTTACATGTTGATAGACCATCATCAGCTGTGCAGTGATCAGTAGTTCACATAATTTATGTTTAACAGCTACACATATTGCATAAATGATCACATAATAAAAGTCATGATTGCACAAGCCAAAATGCATTATAACATGATTATGTTCTTTATAAAAGTATCATAAATCTCAGCCTAAAGTTAAGTAAAAAGAGTCATGTCATAAAGGTGATCGTACAGAATAAAGAAGGTACCTTACTTTAGAAGGTAGAAGAACTTTATTTTGTGGGCTGGGCACATTCATACTATTTATAACATGGGATGGCTAACATTGTAAATTTTGATCCAAAAGAATAATTTTTCATTTCCTTCAATTCTGGTGTTTAGACTTTGTCAAATTTAATTTTTCCTTTTGAAAATAGGTAACTTTTGTGTGTTAGGGGACATTTTTTTATGTGACTTCTCGCATAATGCCCCTTTTGGGTCTGTGAAATTTGATGCTTCTGCAAAGTGTAATAACAAGTAATGAATGTTTCTGAACAATAGAGGGTGAAGGATCCAAATATTTTTAAAATTTTTTTAACAAATGTTTCACTGGCTGTGATTTTTAAATGACTGCTTTGTGTCTCCTTTCAAATATGGGGTAGAAAACAAAGGTTTTTGTTTTTCCCCAAATTTTTAATTTTTTTAGAAAATCAAAAGGGTTAAATGTGCACTTATAGTAAAACCAGTTAATATTATAATCGTTACATTTATAAACCAACTATCTGATAATTATCACAGTCCGACTTAGCTAAACCTCTAAGAAAACTTATGGGAGGCCAGATTCAAACAATTATTTTTTCCATGTATTAGTTAAATCAAATTTGTCTGCATAGCCCTCAAATATCTCTGTTTTTTATAAACATGTACATTTATAAAAGACAAAAATTAATTTGTACAAACTACTTAATTGTGTTACAGTATACTGGCAAACAACAACAACAAAAGGATAAGCACGAAATCTGTTATTGGAACTCTTGGGTTTTGGGCTTTGCTTAGTTTTTCCCAGTAATACATGTCCACCATTTTATGGGGTGAAATATTGTGGGGAAAAAGTGCTTGTTTAAAGCTGGCTTATTTGGATTATAGTAATGTAATTGGTCCCTAAAATGTTTGACTGCGACTGGACTGACCCATCAGAGTAACAGAGGATCATCCTCTGGTTTGCCCAATATCTCACACAATGGCATCAGAGGTCTAACAATAAATCACCCTACTTGAGGGTGACTTTTGGGGTTAAAATTTCACTTGGGGCCCTTTAAAAAATAAACCCTTGTTTATTTTAAAATACCCAGTGTGTTTATTGTAGCAATGAAGTTATAATTCACGTAAAAAGGGGGACATGCACATGTTCTGATAAGGAAGATCTTTCCCCCAGATCATCTCACTGGAGGGCCAAGTTAACACTGCTTGACGTCTTTAACCAAAATGAATCATGGGATGATTACAATTTAAATTCTTTTCCCCCAGGAAGTTTCGATTTTTCCGGTTGTTGTGTCTTTTATTGTGTCCTTTTGATCCTATAACTAATTTGGTATGAAAAACGTATGGTTTGAAGATCACGAGTCCCCTTTTTCCTTTTATTTCTGTTTCTCCAAAATGCTTGAAAATCCTTTTTGGGGCAATTGAGTTTTTGGGTTGTAAATGTGTTGAAGTATTATGAGTGATCTGGAGTTTTTTTATTATTAAAATGTATTTTGGCTAATGAGGGTCTCCAAAATATTCAATGTGGTACAATGGCCCAAATACAGAAATGTAACAATTTTATTTTAATGAGTGCAGTAGCTTTTCGAATGTCTGATTAAGTAACTACTTTTATTTACATGAAATAAAGAAATAAAAAATTTTTTCTTAGACTTCCTTTTACATTTTTTGTTATTCCTCCTGTAAATGTATGAAAAAACTGACAACTGAGCGCAACCATCCTCCTAGTAAATAGGGTATGTTCTGAAATTATGGGGGCTGTCGACTGATTAAAAGTGTTACGAGATAAATTAGCAAACCCTTTTAAAAAAGGATTTAAGTCATTATGGCCAACACTACAACTCAGACAGCATTTATCCTCCTGCTTTTAGGGATTACTTAATATATTTACGTCCATAACAAGAGAGATATGACATTCACAAATTTGGAAAATGTGTGGGTGCTTTTATGGTTATTATAATAGATGCAAACAAATGATCTTAAAAATGCAAATAATTAATAACTGGCTGATTAAAACTTTTAAAGGGGGTTTTTATACAAGGATTTCTTTTTTTTTGTTAAAGATCTTTTAAAAAAAGTCATTTGCAATAATGTCCATTAGCAGTCCCACCTATCCTTAGTATCCCCTTTGCATGGGCTGATCAGTTCAGGTGCTATAGAACAGACCTGTTTAAAAATTTTCCTGATAGGGTTTCCGCACTGGGTGTATGCACAGACCGGGTTCTACTGCAGCCTAGTTCAAAACCCGTAAACACGCCCCTGAATTCAAATGAAACCAAAAAAACGGGCGAGGGAAGATGAATCAGTGTAGTGAAAACCCCCTTAAGGCATATATATTCTGGGGATTATTTTAAAAAAAACCCGCCCGAAAATGCCCAACGACGGGCACTGAAATAGCTGCAAGTTTCCCCTCTAACCCTGTGGGGTTTTTTACCCGAAACGCTGCAGCATTTTCCCGGGTAAAAACATCAGTGAAATTGTGCCAGGTTGGGAAAGCTGCTGTGCCTGGGGGAAAATGAGTGCGTGTGAGGTTTCTCCCCGGTCTAAGCCTATGCCCAAAGAAACCTTTTTTCCCCAAGCAGGGTACTGATTTTTCCCCGTAAAATTGTGTATTTAAAGGGAAAAATCATGTTGACATTGGGCACCACCTGTGGATGTAGTTTTGGCTGCATGTAGTAGCCAGAGTGTGTGACCCTGGCCTCAGAATTTTGCAGCATAATATCTGTGATCTTATACTAATGATTAAATGGATGTAGAAACTTTGAGCTTTTACAGCTCTGGGACTTTGCTAGTCTTATTTTCGGCATAGAGAAAACTTAGGTGAAATTTCAGGTCCTCGTATTTTATTAAACAGAACTTGGTAGGGAAAAAGGTTAAGGCATGCACAAAAAACAAACCAAAATCCTGCTCGCTGAGCTCTGATAAACAAAAAATCACTGACTTTTTAAGCACCCCACAAAAATGGACAGAAGTTTGGTTCCCCCCCATGTCCCCCCAAGACCAGTGGTAATCTGGGGTTGAACCCCCCTAGAAGTTTACCCGCTGACTATAAAGGCCCGGGAAAACCTGGAGTGCAACATGGGAGTAAACACCACCCCACTCTATGCTTACTCCAAAATGAAAAAGGGGGATCGGGATGGCTGGAAGCCATACTAAAAAAACTAAAGTATGTTAACAGCCCCTTTCTGTTGGCACCTGTTTAATTTTGGCCCGTCACTCCACCCAAAGGTCCTTACCCTTTGGTGGTATGGGTCGAGTTTCTGAAAGGGGCATGCCCCGAACCCGGGGGATATATACGCCCTTACATACCCCGCCGTGCTGCCTTTAAAAAAACCAAAACTTAGTGATCAAAAACGAAAAATTTCTACTTATCTGAGGTAGAATAGACCTACTATTGGAAAAAACTTTCTGGTCCATAGTCATGGGCACAGTACTACCCGACCGTATGAATGGATTATAAGCTAAGGGGCC
>JAODAL010044120.1:0-33183 GCA_025379985.1 Phyllomedusa bahiana
TATAGCATGGGCTGCACATGTGAGGGAAGGGGCCCCCCTCCAGCTGATACATTGTATCAGGACAGAGATTTGCATTACTGAGGTGTTTTGCTCATAGCACATTTGATACATTGAAAAAAAACCCTCACTTTGACGAACCAGGGCAGCAGTGGTTTTCCCCTTCTTTAACAAGAAGTCCTAGTGGACTCATCACCCATCTTTCCCAGGTTCCTGAATAGCTGATCTGCCCAGTTGTGGTGTGAACCCTCCCGATGCCCTTATTGACCGGTGTAGAGTCTGTGCGGGGTGTCACATCTGATGCCACTCTTCTCCTGATGCCACCCGCTGCCCACGCTGAGCCGCCTGCTAGGGCTTCCTGTTACCTGGAGGTAGAATAATTCTGCCCCTTCATATGAAGGGCACGGCCGCCGGGGGTTTTACCTCTATAATTGGGTGCGATGAGCGCAGCCCTCAAACGAAACCAGGGAAAATAGGGATCAGGAGGCATTAATACACAGGGGCAGCAAGGGGCCCCGGTAGCCCTGGATTCATTCTGGAGAAGAAAAACAGAAATCCAGCCTGAGCCATCGCCCCGGAGCACAGCTCTGATCAGCGGCTCCAGCTCTGCTGCATTGTCTGTTGGAGCCTGTGGTAGTCTGAACCACCTGTCTCATCCGAGGCTCAGGCTGCAGTTCATTCCCTCATGCTTTATACTGAAGCTCTCATATCAGTGCCCTTGATCATGACTAAAGTTAGCAGCACAGATTATTGGAGTTTGTGGTAGTCTGAAATTCTCCTCTCGTCTCATCACAGTCTCAGGCGGCTGCTCTTCCCTCCATGCTTTTAGCTGCCTTTTCCCCCTCTTTTTTTCTAGGTCCCCTCCCGAAAGGCCCCCCCAGGGTTTTTCAGCTCTTTTTCCTTTTGGGTTAAGTAGGTGTGCTCTTCCCTCCATGCTTTATACTGCTGCTATTCCCTCCATGCTTTATACTGCAGCTCTTCCCTCCATGCTTTATACTGCAGCTCTTCCCTCCATGCTTTATACTGCATCTCTTCCCTCCATGCTTTATACTGCAGCTCTTCCCTTTTATAACTGGGTGCCCCTTCCCCCCATGCTTTATACTGCAGCTCCCCTTTCCTTTTTCCCAAGGCTACGGTGCCTTTCCCCCCATGCTTTTTACTGCGCTCTTCCCTCCATGCTTTATACTGCCCTTCCCCATGTTTATGCACCTTCCCCCCTTTAATCATCTTCTCCCCCTGCCTCTCCTCCATGCTTTATACTGCAGCTCTTCTCCTTTAGGTCATCAGAGGCTCAGGCGGCTGCTCTTCCCTCCATGCTTTATACTGCAGCTCTTCCCTCCATGCTTTATACTGCGCTTTTCCAGTCTGGCTAACGGGGCTATTCCCTCCATGCTTTATACTGCCCTTTTCCCCCTCTTTTTATGGTTTTATCAAGAGCCCCCCCAGCCCGCCTCTTTCCCCCCATGCTTTTACTGCAGCCTTCTCCTTTAGTCATCAAGGGAACTTGCCCCCCCCGCTTTTTGCCTTCCCCCCATGTTTATACTGCGCTCTCCCCCCAGCTTTTTACGCAGCTCTTTCCTTTTGGTCACGAGGCCAACGCTGCCCTTCCTCCATGCTTTTTTACTGCAGCTCTTCCCCCCTTTTATAAATGCTGCTTTTCCCCCATCTTTTTACTGAGCTCTTTCCTTTAGGTCATCAGAAAGGGGGCCCTTTCCCCGCATTGCTCTTCCCTCCCTGCTTTTTCTGCAGCTCTTCCCTCCATGCTTTTAAAAAAGGGCCGAAACCCCCTTCTCCTTTAGGTCATCAGAGGCTCAGGCGGCTGCCCTGCCCTCCATGCTTTATACTGCAGCTCTTCTCCTTTAGGTCATCAGAGGCTCAGGCTGCTGCTCTTCCCTCCATGCTTTATACTGCAGCTCCTCTCCTTTAGGACACACCTCTGATCAGTGACTGTGCCCTGCATTGTCTCTTGGAGTCTGTGGTATTTGAACCCCCCTCCTGTTTCACCACAGACCGCCGTCCCTTTCCTAATACTTTACACTTCAGCTCCACTTGTTCCGATTGTCGTCATGTTTCTAATATTCTGCACATTTCCTCCTTTGTATTCCAGGTCTGTGCTTCTGGATCCTTTTTGGAGCTTGGGTAGACATGGGGGGTGTTGTTTCACAGCAGAGGTATTCTGGATCTCTGCACCCCTATGTTCTGCAGCAGGTGCTGGGGTGCCCTGGTCTCCTGTGGGTTCACCCGCGCTGCCTTGGTTCACCCTTCAGTCTCTCTTCTACCACTGACCGAGCTATGAAGAGCAGGACTGACTATGACCCCTGCTGTCCTGGCTGCAGCCCCTACCCAGACACTGCTGTGAACCTGCTGCAAAGCCTGCACTGCTCATTAGCTTCAGCTGTGACCGGGCCTCCTCATTGGGCCCCCGCTGCCACCTCCATTAACCAGGGGCCTGACTCAATCACCCACAGAAATGAGAAGCAAAACCAGCGACCGCTTGCAGTCATTACTGTCGTGTCTGTGTAATGTGAGCGCAGCGGCGCAGCACAGGGACCTCACCAGAAGCTCTGATCACACAGCATGGGATTATGGGAAATATATCAGGGCTAGGAAGCAACTACAAAATGAGGTCTATATGGCGCTAAGGCTACTTACTACAACGAACAAGGTTTGATTAGGACATAACAGTAAGTAAAAAGTATGTGGACCACGCGTTTCGAGCTGGGCAGCGTTTCCTCAGGTCCTATGATGGGATTAGATTTATCTCACAACCTCATTGGAGTGTGGTAAAAAGGAGGAGAAAAGAATCACAGCGCTCGACTGAAGAATTACATAGGGAACGAGACAATTTATTAACAGGACTACGCGTTTCATGCTGCTATGCGCTCCCTCTGTCTTTAAAAGCATAATCATTTCAATTTATTTTATGCTTTTCTCAAAGGAGTTGCCCCACTTTACACAATGATGGCATGCCCTAGCGATATTGTCTAAAGTGGGAGAACCCCTATAAAGTAGTATTTATCATTTTTCGGGTCATATCAGCGTCTATTCATTTAAATAGTAACCAATATAACGTTTGTCTCATTATATTACTATCTGAATGGAGCCTGCACTTGATTCTGTGTGTACATTACTAATATTTTCCTTCCTCGCGCTTCCCTTTGATTTAGTTGTAGCTGTTTCCTATGTATACACTGTTCAAGCTTCTCTTGCAGATGGTTGCGCATTATAATGAACTTGTAACGCCCATTAGCATAAGAAAGGGGCAAATCTTCTGTCAGTTAAATGGAGCTTTTGCGCCAGGTTATTCGTAGGACCTGAGAAAGTGCAGCAGAGCGTGAAACGCGTTGTCCGGTTAGTTATAAAAATGTAAAATGGCGACCCAGCGCACGTGGAGTATAAAAAGCCAAGTATTTGACTTAATAAAAATGTCTTTAATTTCTAAAAGACAGGGGGTTAAAACCCCCGCACCATTAAAAAAACAGGACAATAATAAAACGGGACATCAATCCGAGTGGGGGTTTGTCTATTCAAGCCGGGTGTTGAGTACCCTTCTCCAATCGTTTTCTGACACAACTATCTCTTGTCTTTAAAAACCCTGTCACTGATGATTTTGATTGAAGCTTCCCACTAATGGGCTTCTTTGATATGTTGATTGACATTTCAGTCGACTTACAAAAAATACCTTTCCATTTAAATAAAAGAACTTTTTACTACAGTATCCCCTTTGAGAAAGTGCCGGTATAGGCAGGAAACGCGTTGGGTTTTAATTGCCCCTGTTTTTTTTAATGGCAAGGTCTAACACCCTGCACTTTTAAAAATTAAAAGCTTTTTTTTTAAGTCATATATTTGGGCTTTTTTATACCCACGTGCGCGGGCCCGCCTTTTTACATTTTTATTCTATCTATTGGCTTCTCGGGAACCCCGGGAATCCACCAGCCTGCGGCGCCGTTTTAAAGGGTAGGGCATCCAAAAGCCCTGCAACCCGCTATGAGAGTTGTGCCTCTAAAATCGAGCGCACCTCAAAGGTAAGCTATTTACCTATTTTTTCCTTTTCTTCTCTATCTTTACACCTTCACTATTGTGCCCCCCTTTTGTGTTTTTTCTTTAATCCTATATTTTCCGGTTTTTTTTTTTTATATGTAAATTTAGTCCCTTTTAAATTTTCATTTGGGCCCAAACCTATGCCCCTATTTTGTGTGCTGCTTTAGCACTACTGTGATTCTCACTGCTATAACTCCCCATTTCATTTGCAGCGAAGCAGAGCGCGGCAGCCATGATTACTTTACAAGCTCTGGGAGACTTGCACCTCCAGGGTTGCACAACGCAGGCAGGTTTTCTCATAGCAAACCATAAGGCCTTTAGGCCTTGTCCCCACGGCATGGGGTTTTCACCCGGTTTTACAGACGGTTTTTGATTTTGAAAACCGTATGTAAACCGGGTGTCCCCACTGTCCCCACTGTCCCCAATGCACGCGTTTTCCGCCGGGCGGTATTTCAGACCGCTGGTGGTCAGAAAAACACTGAGCATGTTCATTCTTCCGCCCGGTTTTCGGGCGGACTATGAACATCTCAATGCGAGTGGGGAGGGCTTTTCTCCGCAAACAGTGGTGTGAACGGCCCCTTACCATCCTGACATTCTGAACTAGGAGCCCCATCTTTGTTTTTTTTAAGATGAGATACAGCAGCTCGGCAGACAGTATCACACAGGAAAGGATTAGATACACAGCTCAGCAGGCAGTATCACACAGGATAGGATTAGATACACAGCTCAGCAGACAGTATCACACAGGATAGGATTAGATACACAGCTCAGCAGACAGTATCACACAGGATAGGATTAGATACACGGCTCAGCAGAGAGCATCACACAGGATAGGATTAGATACAGCTCAGCAGACGGTATCACACAGGATAGGATTAGATACAGCTCAGCAGACGGTATCACACAGGATAGGATTAGATACACAGCTCAGCAGAGAGTATCACACAGGATAGGATTAGATATACAGCTCAGCAGACAGTATCACACAGGATAGGATTAGATACACAGCTCAGCAGACAGTATCACACAGGATAGGATTAGATATAGAGCTCCGCAGACGGTATCACACAGGATAGGATTAGATACAGCAGCTCAGCAGAGGTATCACACAGGATAGGATTAGATACACAGCTCAGCAGAGAGTATCACACAGGATAGGATTAGATACACAGCTCAGCAGAGAGTATCACACAGGATAGGATTAGATATACAGCTCAGCAGACTGTATCACCCCGGTTAGTATTATATACACAGCTCAGCTGACAGTATCACACAGGATAGGATTAGATACACAGCTCAGCAGATGGTATCACACAGGATAGGATTAGATATAGAGCTCCGCAGACGGTATCACACAGGATAGGATTAGATACACAGCTCAGCAAAACTGTATCACACAGGATAGGATTAGATACAGCTCAGCAAACAGTATTACACAGGATAAGATTAGATATAGAGCTCCGCAGCCGGTATCAAACAGGATAGGATTAGATACACAGCTCAGCAAACAGTATCACACAGGAGAGGATTAGATACACAGCTCAGCAGACTGTATCACACAGGATAGGTTTAGATACACAGCTGCTCAGATGGTATCACACAGGATAGGATTAGATATAGAGCTCCGCAGACGGTATCACACAGGATAGGATTAGATACACAGCTCAGCAGAGAGTATCACACAGGATAGGATTAGATATACAGCTCAGCAAACAGTATTACACAGGATAAGATTAGATATAGAGCTCCGCAGCCGGTATCACACAGGATAGGATTAGATACACAGCACTGCAGACAGTATCACACAGGATAGGATAGATACACAGCACGGCAGACGGTATCACACAGGATAGGATTAGATACACAGCTCAGCAGACGGTTATCACACAGGATAGGATTAGATACACAGCTCTGCAGACAGGATCACACAGGCTATGATTAGATAAAGTAGCTTAGCAGACGGTATCACACAGGATAGGATTAGATACACAGCATATCACACAGGATAGGATTAGATACACAGCATATCACACAGGATAGGATTAGATACACAGCTCGGCAGACGGTATCACACAGGATAGGATTAGATACACAGCACTGCAGACAGTATCACACAGGATAGGATTAGATACACAGCACTGCAGTCAGTATCACACAGGATAGGATTAGATACACAGCTCAGCAGACAGTATCACACAGGATAGGATTAGATACACAGCTCAGCAGACAGTATCACACAGGATAGGATTAGATACACAGCACTGCAGACAGTATCAAACACACTTTGCTTAGATACACAGCTGGGGTGTGTGGTGCGGTACAGACATTGTCGGGGCGCTCAGCATGCAATACTGTTTATTGTAACAATTTTTCTGTAATAAATATTAGCAATTATAGTGAAAATTGGCACGATTCCTTGGAGGCAGATTGTCGGTGCAGACATGGCTACTGGTTATGGTTGTGGGTTGCCTGTAGCAGTGGAGGCTCCGCCCACACATTCAGTAGGAGGTGCAAGGCCCCTCATAGCTCCTCCTAGTTGTCTGGTGGCTTCCAGTGCTTGCAGGCGACGCATCCGGTTTATGGGGTCTCTATGTAACGCGGTGCGAATAGCCGGATGTGATGTCACCTACAGCAACCAATCAGGGGTCATAGATCCGCCCCAGTATAATGATCCCAATGATTGTCCGACGCTTTCAGATAAATCGTCATTTATCAGACTCTTCCATCAATAAAGAAACATTGCACAATGAAGGTGGCGCTTGCTCTGGCGTTGCCACGGCAACACTAACAAATCAATTAATACCATGCATTCATTTCCTGTAATGTGATCTCCAGTTAAGGTCACGTGATACGATGTGCCTCAACTTGATGTTGCCATGACAACCCCAGAGCAAGCAGAACATGGAATCAAGAGGATGGAAACAAAGTATCATTATCATCTAGTCGGCTACATTTTCTTAAAGGGACAGAGCCCCATTTTACCCGAGCTTTGACCCAGTTGATTGGCTGCCATAGATAGCACCCCGCCCCCCCCCGTGCCAGCAGACGTTGCTTAGAGGCCAATAAACTATTAACCCGTTCATTTCCAGAGAGTGGCTTATGGCACAAGGTCCATGGGATCCCCGGATTATAATAATACCCTCCCCCCCCTTCCGCACACGCATTCTCTTTGAGTCTATAGAGAATTCACCTTGGCACCTGAGAGGACAGAGAAGACTACTTTTTATGGCTGCTCCTAATGCATGAGGATTGCTGGGACTTGTAGTTCCACAGGTAGATGACAGTTTCTTCTCTGCCGTAAAGTGTTGCATGTAAATTTGCAGCGTGTAAATTACAGCAATGATCAATACCTACCGCTATCTGGATGTGTATAGTGATAGAAAAAGTATTCACCCCCTGCCAGAAGCTTCCTGATCTGTGAACACAGTGTGATGTCCAACCTGAGGAGCTGGCGCTATTCTTCATCAATATCACCCAAAGTAAGTGCCCCCTTACAGTTACTGGTCTTATCCGTCATGGTGGAAGCGTCCTCGCCTAGCCCTTGCCGATATTTGGTGTAAGGTACGTCATATTGCTGGTAAGGGAGTATGGAGTGGGCGGACTGGCTATTCCGCTCCATATACACAGGGTAATCGCTGATTACAGCCCGGATCAGAGACAGCTCCATTCCTGGGTTTTTAATCCGTTACAGGCCTCAGCATTCGCCTAGTTGACCCCCAGATGGTGAGATCTCTGGGAGCCAAGCGACTGTCATGGCAGCCGGGGGCCTAATGAAGGTCTCCATAGCTGTCATATTCCTATTCCTATACTGTCATCGGCTATTTGTAAACCTTTCTGCAATATAATCGTATTGCAGAACAGTGTGTAAGAGATTATGCCACCTAGTGGTCAAATACCTGAGGGAGAGTACAAGTAAAAAAAAAAAGTTTTAAAAATATTAAAGGGGTTTTGCCACAAAGTAAAATTGAGGTGGGAAGTTTGAAAATTAAATGATAAACATTTTCACCATTCATCATCATTATTAAAAATTCTGCACCGTTTTTGTTTTAGCTGCTCCCTTAGTGATCCATTGTTTACAGCTCGTCTCCAGGGGATACGACCAGGGCTGAGAGCTTCTCACTCCTGGTCGCACATGCTCAGACATCACCTTTCCTCTCAGACAGCTACTGAGTGTTCAAACCCCAGGTGCTGTCATTCTACTCCTGTCCTTTGGACTAGTTAGTAATAAGTCAAACAGTGCAAATAAAAAAAGAAACCTCAATCAGGTCTGTGCATTGATAAAGAGAAAAAAAAATCCACAGGTTTGGCTCCTGCAGGGATTTGAACCAAGGACCCTTGTGCTGTAAAGCAAAAATGTTACCTCTGAGCTACAATGTAGCTACTTACAACTCTGTACATAAACAGACCTTTCTTTGACTACATAGAGGAAAGGCCTGGTGATGTCATCCTGCTGGGTCACATGATCTGCAATTCAAACAAATCACACACGCCCCCTTCTGAGCACATAGAGCTGAAGAGCTGGAGACAGGAGGGATGAAATGAGATCGTGGCAAAACCCCTTTACGTTCAAAGCACCCCCTTCCCTTCAGTATGGCCACCTTCATAACCCCAAAATTGCGTTTTTTTTCATGGTCACTTTGCATCCCCTAAAAATTAAAATAACGTGATCAAAAAGGTCACAAGAATTGTACTAATAAAAACCTCACTGCGGCCCGCAAAAAACGAGCCCTCGCTCAGACTGAACAGCCAAAAAGTCATTGATTGCAGAAACCAGCGCTGTAGGAAAAGTACTAAAGTGTAACAAAAACCCTCCATATTTGATATCTCCGGAACGTTCCAACCGGCCAGATACAGGGAACATGTCACCAAAGGGTGAACACCATTAAAACGAAACCCGGCACAGATGGTGCAATTACATTTTTTTGGGGTTTCTCAGCTCATTGTATGTTAACGTCATCAGTAAAAATCTTGGAAGGTGGGGAGGAAAAAAATCAAACGCAGTGGGAGGGGGCAGTTATAAGCTAATGGTTCATTCAGCCAGAAGAGAAGGGGCATCAGGAGGGGGGTGAATACTTTTGCTTCTCACGGTATCCTTTGCTCTTTCAGATACATCGATACCTTGTTCCGCCAACAATATAAAAATATCTCTATTAACAGTCGGATATTCCTGCGCCGTCGCTTCCTGCGCGGGACCTGACAGCTCGTCACCCCCTCACCCGTCATACGCTCATATTCACACCTTATGTGCATGGTCACAAGCGCTTCCTGCCCCCGCCATGTGGTGGCGCTGTGGGACAGTGTGGAGTAAATACATCTCTATATGACGAGGACACGATATGTGCAACCAACGGCGAAATATTAAAATACATCTAGTAAAAAAATCTCCAGGGAGGGGCAGGTAGAAAACGCAGAGAGACCAAGGGGCCACAGGGTCCGCGACACGACGACAGGGGAGGTTTGATTTCGGGTGTGATGATGATGATGATGACGTTGGCTTTCTTGTTCGGTTTTGGGATCTTCTTATGAAGCATCTGATGAACTGATAGAAAGAGAAGGAAGGGTTAATCCAGAAACTATTATAACACTAGTCCGTAATAACCGTATAAATTTAAGACTTACACTCATGGGTGTCATTTATCCTGTATTCCCCTCCTCGTACCTTGATAGGTGACCCCCCCTCCCTTTTCTGATATTGGGGTACATCACCCTAAGAGGCATTCCCCTTTATCATAGGTGGCCAGTGAGTAAAGGATGGTCTGGTGCCAGGGGGGTGCATTGATTATACTGTCAGGCCCTTCACACCTAAGGATGTGGGGGCCACTAGTAAATATGTTTCACTTTAGACAACCCCAGTGTCTGATCAGATGTGGGGTAAATGGACTGCAGGGGAGGGGGGTATTCCTGACCGGGGACCCAATAGGACACATGAGGGACCCTATGGCCATAGCCGCTGCCAGTACTCACTGCTCCTCTCTGGCTGCGCTGCGGCTCGCCATGATCGGGAGGACGTCTCTCTCCACTTTTCCCACCTCAAGATGATTCTTCTCCAGGTTTATCACACACTGAGGAGCAGAAATATAAAGCATTATGGGGGAAGGGAGAGGCGGCGTTAGGTGATCCAGGTTACAGCTCAAAGATCCCTCATAGCTAGGGCTTGTTCACACGGCGTTTTGGATCCTTTTTACGGATCCGTTTTTGGCACTTGAAAAGCGCATCCGGAAAGCGGATCCGCAAAACGCAGCATTGGATACTTTATTTGGATCCGTTTTGAATGCTTTTTCACCTGCGTTTTACGCATCCGCTTTTTGGATGCGTTTTCAGCACCTCCGTCCTCCCACAGCAGCACCTCCGTCCTCCCACAGCAGCCCCTCCGTCCTCCCACAGCAGCCCCTCCGTCCTCCCACAGCTCACTCGTCCACCCGACAGCACCCCTCCGTCCCCCCAGCATCCCACTCACCCGCTCGCACCCCTGCCCAGCTCAGCTCTCACGCCGCTGCAGCCGCCCCGCATCCACGCCCCCGCCGCTCCACCTGCCCCCCACCCAGCCGCCGCACTGCCCCCGCCTCTCACCTGCCGCTGATCTCCAGCGCCACCGCTCACCTGCCCCCGCGCCTCTCACCTGCTGCTGATCTCCAGCGCCGCCGCCGCTCACCTGCCCCCGCGCCTCTCACCTGCCGCTGATCTCCAGCGCCGCTGCCGCTCACCTGCCCCCGTCCTTCACCTGCCGCTGATCTCCAGCGCCGCCGCCGCTCACCTGCCCCCGCGCCTCTCACCTGCCGCTGATCTCCAGCGCCGCTGCCGCTCACCTGCCCCCGTGCCTATCACCTGCCGCTGATCTCCAGCGCCGCTGCCGCTCACCTGCCCCCCCTCCTCACCTGTCGCTGATCTCCAGCGCCGCTGCCGCTCACCTGCCCCCGCACCTCTCACCTGCCGCTGATCTCCAGCGCCGCTGCCGCTCACCTGCCCCCGCCTCTCACCTGCCGCTGTCCCAGCGATCTGCGCCCGCTCACCTGCCCCGCTTCACCTGCGCCGAGCGCCGCTCCCGCTCCATGCCGGCCACTCACCTGCGCACCCAGCCCGCTGATCAGCCCCGCCTCCCCTGCCGCTTTCGCTCCGCCGTCTTTCAGGATGCAAAGCGCAGCTGTTACGTACCAGGAGTGTGGAGCGCTTTTGGACAAGTGCCAAAAGCGGACTCCATTATCTCCTATGGGCTTTCACTTGCGTAAACCGCTTTAAGAATTGACATGTCAATTCTTAAAGCGGATCCGAAAAGCGCAGGAGAGCCCTCAAAAGCGCATCACTGATCTCCCGTGGGAACAGCGATGCGCTTTTGCCATTCAACTCAATGTTAATCACACTGACAATTGTTAGATCCGTTTTGCGGATCCGTAAAACGGATCACGAAAACGCCGTGTGAACAAGCCCCTACACTGTATCCAGTGCAGAGAAGGCAGAAGAGATATATGGGTTACAGCACAATGACCTCTCATAGACACATTGTATCCAGTGCAGAGAAGGGTATTAGAAAGTATAGAGATCCATCAGAAATAGAGTTCGTCTCCTGCAGGCTTACACTCAGCTCACGCAATTCAATCCACCATATCACAATGGGAGTATGTAAGAACTCCAGTATCCTCAAATGCCACCACATCCAGCCGCATCCGCCCCGCACCAGACCAGCGCCGCAAGCAGGAACAACAAATCTCCACATACATGAGTACATACATGAATAGTCCCTTGCAAAAGCAATATACATGCATCCCTAATTTGTTAAATAGAAACCGTGGCCTCACGTGATGAATATCTGTCATCATTACAGGACCCAGGGACAATGAGGAAAAACGTAGAGGCAAAAGGGGGAGAGGAGAGGGGAGGGGGGAAGGGGCGCGAGGAAGATGGAAGGGAGGGGGGAAAAAAAAAACCACATATATGAACTCTGATGCTTCCATAGTCATATATTCAACTGTGCTATATCCACTTGACCGTACTTAATCACATATATCATGTTTCTTCAAAAATTATTATATAGGGAATCAGCAAGATCAAATAAATGCCGAAAATGAAAAGCCTTCGTTTAGGCCTTTAGGTTTCAATGTATTGAGTCTGTGTATCCATCTTGCCTCTTCCTGCAACAAAACTACATCCAAATCGCCCTTTCTTTCCCCTAGCTTTTTCACACATATGCCCCAAAATTTTAGCACCTCTATTTCGCCATTATGTACTTCCAAAATGTGTCTTGCTAGGGGAGTGTCACCTCTAGTTTTAATAGTACTCAGATGTTTCGAGATCCGACGACGAAACTCCTGTATGGTTTTTCCCACATAGATCTTGGTCTAGTGCGAGGCGGATGCAGCTGGATGCGGTGGCATTTGAGGATACTGGAGTTCTTACATGCTCCCATTGTGATATGGTGGATTGAATGGCTGGCTGTGAGCCGTAGGAGAGAATCTTCAATGGGGAACTTGTGAGGTCAGACTGTGGGAGGGAGGGCTAGCCATAGAGCCTACAGTATTATTAAAATGAGTATGAATATTACATGTGAAAGAGAAGTAGTTTATGAATATAGTCTTGAGACAATACTATACAATGCAGTGGAACATGTATTTAATGGGGCCTGCAGCTCTATTGGAATGAATATGCATATTACATACATAGGAGAAGTGCTTTATGGGAAGATAATATGACAGTGGTCTATTGTACAGTGGAGTTTATATTCCCAATGAATATGCATATTAGATATTGAAGAGAAGGGGCTTATGGGAATTGACAAAGATGGCAGTGTGCTGTGTAATGTGATACCTAGTCTGCTTAGTTCATTCTAGGTGAGGCACGCAGTTGCAATAATATGAGAGAAGTGAGACGGAAGCCCATCACAGTCAGGGCTGAGGTGTTTGTTGGTGCAGTGCATTGGCACGGGCAGTACGGTAAGATGGGGCGCAAGCCCGTTATGGAGATGGCAAATTTGACTGAAGGTTGTTGGCTCATGAGAGCATGGTGGCAGCTTTAGCAGGACATGTTATGAGTGTGCGCGCGCGGAAGGGGGAGTGGGTTTTATGTGGATTCTCTGATGGCTAATTGGTGAGCACCTGTATGGGGTGTTTACCTAACATGATATAAAAGGAAGTGAGCTCAGACCACATGTGATCGGACCTCTAAGCCTTGATAAAGCCAGGTTAGCTGGCGAAACATGTCGGCGAGGTCAGATATGACGTTTTAAATTGTGATCTCTCACCTCTGTCTACAAGTGTCACCTGCTGCAGACGGTGTCACAAGGGGGCCTTATTTGTTCTGTGTCCATGAGATTAGGGACGACTGCCCAAGTAGTTGGCTTGGGATCCCTTACTGAAGCTAGTACTTTGCTATAGATATAAGGCTCTCCTGTTAATAGGTGGGGTTCCACCAGACTTGATGATAGAAAGGGAGTTATTCCCTCTTTCAGAAGCAAAAAGGGTTAAATGATGAGGATAGAGATCAGGTTTTTAAATAGTGTGTATAGAGGTTAAGAGTTAGATATAATAAAAGTTACGTTTTAGTGTTTAATAGATAGAGAACTGATAGAGTTTAAGTTTGCCTATGGCAAAATAGTAAATATAGTGATCAAAAGTCACTCTTTGTTCTCTTGCGAGATTCCCAATTTTTTGGAGATTATGTGACAGCACAATGACCTCTCATAGACACATTGTATTCTGTGCAGGGAGGGCAGCAGAAGTGATACATGGGTTACAGCACAATGACCTCTCATAGACACATTGTATCCAGTGCAGAGAAGGTAGAAGAAGAGATACATGGGTTACAGCTTAATGACCTCTCATAGATACATTGTATTCGGTGCAGGGAGGGCAGCAGAAGTGATACATGGGTTACAGCACAATTATCCCTTAGCCTATGTTCACACAGCTTATTTTGGGGCGTATTTACGGACGTAACAAATACGTCCCGAAATACGTTTTAAATACGTGTCACAAAGTGTGGCACGTATTTCGCGTTGTAAATACATTTCCCGTTCTTTACTACGGGGATTTACGTCGTGAAATACGCCTCAATAACTGACAGGGGACTAAACTTTATGATCGTATTTACATGGCAAAAATACGTCGCGGAAATACACCTCGTGTGAACGACAAGGTGTGTTTTACATTGAAATCAATGCTAATCTAATTGTTCATTATTTTAAACTTATTTCGGGACGAATTTACGGCCGTAATTAATAAGTCGTGTGAACATAGCCTTATAGGTACATTGTATCCAGTGCAGGGAGGGCAGCAGAAGTGATACATGGTTTACAGCACAAAGATCCCTCATAGATACATTGTATCCAGTGCAGGGAGGGCAGCAGAAGTGATACATGGGTTACAGCACAATTATCCCTTATAGGTACATTGTATACAGGAGCCCAGTAAAAGAGACACATTTGTTACAGCACAGTAATCCCTCATAGATACAGTGAAGGAAATAAGTATTTGACCCCTTGCTGATTGTGTAAGTTTCCCACTGACAAAGACATGAACAGTCTATAATTTTAAGGGTCGGTTAATTTTAACATTGAGAGATAGAATATCCAAAATAAAATCCAGAAAATCACATTGTATAAATGATAGAAATTTATTTGCATTTTGCTGAGAGAAATAAGTATTTGACCCCCTACCAACCATTAAGAGTTCTGGCTCCTACAGACCAGTTAGACTCCTAATCCCCTCGTTCCCTGCATTACAGACGCTGTCTTACATAGTCACCTTTATAACAGACTCCTTCCATAGATTCAAATAATCAGTCTCATTCCAATATCAGCAGCACACTATTAATGAAAAAGCTATCAAAAGGCACATAGGAATTTTTGAAAAAGCATTTCTGCTACCTAGGATACATGAGGTTCTTAGTTCACATTTTTGATCAAAACTGCTTAAGCCCACCTCCCATCAACAAGGGATGTGCAAAACCAAATATTGTTGTCTCAATCTGTCACACTTTAACCTCTACAACATGGGCGACACCAAAGAGCTTTCTAAGGATGTCAGGGACAAGACCATAGACCTGCACAAAGCTGGAATGGGCGACAAAACCATAAGTGAGACGCTGGGTGAGGAGGAGACGACTGTTGGTGCAATAGTAAGAAAATGGAGGAAATACACAATGACTGTCAGTCGCCATCGATCTGGGGCACCAACAAAATCTCACCTCGTGGGGGATCCTTGATCATGAGGAAGGGGAGAGATCAGCCTAAAACTACACGGGAGTGGCTCAAAAAGAAGCACATTAAGGTCATGGCGTGGCCCAGCCAGTCTCCAGACCTTCATCCCATAAAAAAACTTATGGAGGGAGTTGAAGCTCCGAGTTGCCAAGCGACAGCCTCAAAATCTTAATGATTTAGAGATGATCTGCAAAGAGGAGTGGAGCAAAGTTCCTCCTGACATGTGCACAAACCTCATCATCAACTACAAAAAACGTCTGACTGCTGTGCTTGATAAAATGGGTATTGCTGCCAAGTATTAAGTCTTGTTTGCCTGTGGGTTAAAATACTTATTTCTAACTGCAACATGCAAATTAATTTATATAATTTCTACAATGTGATTTTCTGGATTTTATCTTGGATTTTCTATCTCTCAATGTTAAAATTAACCTGCCCTTAAAATTATAGACAGTTCATGCCTTTGTCAGTGGGAAACTTAAACAATCAGCAGGGGGTCAAATACTTTTTTTTTCTGCACTGTAGTGTTCAGTGTAGGAAGTACAGCAGAAGTGACATCCCTCATAGATACATTGGATCCAGTGCAGGGAGGACAGAAGAAGTGATACATGGGTTTCTGCAAAATGACCCCTTATAGATACATTTAATCCAGTGTAAGGGGTAAAGTAGAACTGACATTTGTTACAGTACAATGATCCCTCATAGATACATAGGATCCAGTGCAGGGAGCACAGCAGGGCTGATAGATGGGTTACAGCACAATGACCCCTCATAGATACATAGGATCCAGTGCAGGGGGCACAGCAGGGCTGATAGATGGGTTACAGCACAATGACCCCTCATAGATACATAGGATCCAGTTCAGGGAGCACAGCAGGGCTGATAGATGGGTTACAGCACAATGACCCCTCATAGATACATAGGATCCAGTGCAGGGAGCACAGCAGGGCTGATAGATGGGTTACAGCACAATGACCTCTCATAGATACATAGGATCCAGTATAGGGAGCACAGCAGGGCTGATAGATGGGTTACAGCACGATGACCTCTCATAGATACATAGGATCCAGTGCAGGGAGCACAGCAGGGCTGATAGATGGGTTACAGCACAATGACCTCTCATAGATACATAGGATCCAGTATAGGGAGCACAGCAGGGCTGATAGATGGGTTACAGCACAATGACCCCTCATAGATACATAGGATCCAGTATAGGGAGCACAGCAAGGCTGATAGATGGGTTACAGCAAAATGACCCCTCATAGATACATAGGATCCAGTGCAGGGAGCACAGCAGGGCTGATAGATGGGTTACAACACGATGACCCTCATAGATACATAGGATCCAGTGCAGGGAGCTCATGAGGGCTGACAGATGGGTTACAGCAAAATGACCCCTCATAGATACATAGGATCCAGTTCAGGGAGCACAGCAGGGCTGATAGATGGGTTACAGCACGATGACCTCTCATAGATACATAGGATCCAGTATATGGAGCACAGCAGGGCTGATAGATGGGTTACAGCACAATGACCCCTCATAGATACATAGGATCCAGTGCAGGGAGCACAGCAGGGCTGATAGATGGGTTACAGCACAATGACCCCTCATAGATACATAGGATCCAGTATAGGGAGCACAGCAGGGCTGATAGATGGGTTACAGCACAATGACCCCTCATAGATACATAGGATCCAGTGCAGGGAGCACAGCAGGGCTGATAGATGGGTTACAGCACGATGACCTCTCATAGATACATAGGATCCAGTGCAGGGAGCACAGCAGGGCTGATAGATGGGTTACAGCACGATGACCTCTCATAGATACATAGGATCCAGTGCAGGGAGCACAGCAGGGCTGATAGATGGGTTACAGCACGATGACCCCTCATAGATACATAGGATCCAGTGCAGGGTTGATGTTGGTTCCCCCTTATCCCAAATAACATACAAGGTGTGAGAGATCCAATCTTACCTTTAGGGAGCGCAGAGCCTGGAGGCCGAGGGAGAAGCTCCGTTCCTTGTCATCTGGAGGAGAGAAGCAGAGATATGAGGACCACCCCCTCCCCCCCAACACTGCAACCATGCAGAATGCAGTATACACAGAGGAGGGGGGGTCATAGAAAAAAAATATCAGCGCCCGCCCCTCCACCAATGAGAGGTGGTCTCTGACTCTTTTGCCTCCAATTCGCCTCTTCAGTATTTACAGACAAGGGGTGCCTGGTGCCACCATCCATGGTGTGATGCAGAGACTTGACCCTATGCAGCACTACATAGAGCAGGACTGGGTCAGGAGAGTTTTTAGGCCATACACCTGTGACCAGCGCATGCTGGGAGTTTTTTTTTTACTAGTAGGACTAGGAGGGGTTTGTGGCCCATAGACCAGTGGCCAGAGCATGCTGGGAGCTGTAGTTTTGCACCAGCTGGAGAGCTGCAGGTTGGAGACCAGCATAGATGGAAGCAGTTAATGTTTCAGTCCTCCCACATCGTACCTATAGGGCCTAAGACCCACCGATAACGGCCGCGCTGCAGTCCAAGGACACGCTGCCCAACGTCACCGCCACATGGTCCACCTGACCGATGCTCCTCACATTGTAGGGTAGAGAGATGTTCTCCTCCTCATTCCTGTAGGACCTGAAATGTTCCTTTAACCTGAGATAGAGGAAAGGTAGATGTGAGGTCCCAGGAGACCCCTCAGCAACCACAATGGCATCCAAAGCCTTCCATGGGTCCCACAGTTTTATGGAGAGAATTTTTGCAACTTCCCTATATACATTGTTTTCAGTTCCTCAGTATCTCCGCTTGCTGTTAGTGAATGGGAACATCCATTATTTACATTCAGATACTGAAAACCTTCTTACAGCTGGAGATTTGCTACAATTGTATCTATGGTAGACAATCCTTTATGAGAAAAAACATTTTCCATGATACATTGTAGCAGACTATCAGAAGTGTGCAGCTGCTGTGTTCATCTCTCGGAGGATTGTCTGTGCTGATACTTTGTGGCGAGCAAAACACACAGGACTAGATCTTGATGGATTTTCAGCCTCTGGAAGTAAATAAGAAGGTTTTCATTCACTGACAACAAGAAGAGATCCTGATAACTGTGAAGATGTGAAGCACAAAGGGCGACATGTATAAAGCTCACCACATTGGTTTTCCGGCGAAATTTGCGCCTGATTTATGTCGGCGCCGGGGCGCGCTCATAGATATCATGTAGAGTCCGCCGCGCCTCGCCAGTGTGTGGGGCGCAGTGCGGGGACTTGGGCGCAGTGCGGCGCTGCGCCTAATATTCGCCGTCCGAGGAGGTGCGCTCATACATGCGGGGAAAAGTCCGCCGCGCCTCGCCAGTGTGTGAGGCGCAGTGCGGGACTTAGGCGCAGAAGGGACTGCGTCTAACATGTATTCCGATTCGAGACAGGCTGGAAAACAGCGAGAAATCATTAAAGATGTCCGTGCGGAGTATGAATAAAAAAATCGCCTTTATTAGGTGTAAAACATTCTCTGAAAAAGAGCTCAAACCTACTAAAAAAATACATAAATAAAATCACTTTTCAAAAATCCAGAACGGCGCAACATCAGGAATTTGGATATTTGAAATTGCCGGGAAATACAGTAATTCAAATTCTGTAAGCGCTTCTCATTGGTCGGCAGAAACCAGCCAATCAGAATAGGAGCAACAGTGACCCATTAAAACCTATGGAGAAGTATTGACCAATCAAAATCAAAGTAGGGACAGTTCAAATTACAGTAAAAATGCAGAAAAGAGCTGATTGGTTGAGCTAGCGGGGGCTTGGCTATCCCGGCCAATCAGAGCGCGAGCTACTTGTCCCATTATAGTCTATGGAGAGATCGGGGCAAAGCAATCTTGGCTCTCAGCGCCGTGCGGCATGGAGTATGAATAAAAAAAACATTTTTATTAGTTGTAAAATCTGCGCTGACAAAGAGCTGAAACCTTCTATAAACATAAATCAATCAAATCACTAACAAGGCGTTTGTCGCCGAGACCGGCGATACATCAGGAATTGCAATAGAGGGAATCGCCGGGAAATACAGTAATTCAAATTGTTTAAAGGAGTTGTCTCACTACAGGCTTTCAGCCTACCTCAGTGTCTGGCAGCAAAGGATTTTTGAATTGAGGGGCGTGCTTCTTGTCTGCCTCTTCTCCTCCCTCTTCCCCCCTCCCCTCACCACACAGATGGATCTCCTCCTGGACTGCAGGGGGAGGGGGTTTGCTGCCAGGGTTAACCCTGTGTGTGCCTGCCTAGATCTGCTGCTGAATCAGCCATACTGTACTGTGGTTGAGCTCTTGCTGCTCCTCTCCATAGAGTCAGGAGACCGGAGAGGGCTGATCTATGAGTGTGGAGAGGTCTGTGAAGCTGTGTATGCTAAGAGCAGAGCAGGGGGGATGTAAGTGTTCCTATACCCTCTGCTTAGCATACAAATCTCCACATCTCCAGCAACAACAAACACAAACACTGTCAGAACAGACACAGGGCAGCTGTGAAGTGAGTTACTATAATCACAATGTGTCACTAATACAGCAGAGCAGGGAGGGATATGAACCGTTCACATGCCCCCCTGATCTGTTCTATTAGTATAGTCAGAGCTCCACAGACACATCATGATTATAGTAACACACTTCACTGCAGATCAGTCTCAGCTCTGCTCTCCTCAATCTGTGTAGAAAGCAGAAGGGAGCAGGCACACACAGGGTTAATCCAGGCCGCTCAGCTACACATGGGGAGTAGAGCCCACCCCTCCCCTAAGGAAGCATCACATACTGTGCAGGAGGGGCTCTCTGCTCAGACCTGTATTCAGAAACAGATGAGTCATCCAGGCCTGGCAGCCAGTGAGATAAAGATCAACAGGTCGGCTGCTATAGAGATTTGAGGAGCTGATGCACTACTACTAACAGGGATAACTCAAAATCAGTAGGACATTTGTAATGAACATATATTGCAAAGCTGCTTGTTTTTTAAAGATCTTTTAATTAAAACCCAATCATTGTAGCGAGACAACCCCTTTAAGCTCATCTCATTGGTCGGCATAAACTAGCCAATCAGAATAGGAGCGACAGTGGCCCATTCTAACCTATGGAGGAGTATTGACCAATCAGAATAGGAGCAACAGGGACCCATTATAACCTATGGAGAAATATTGACCAATCAAATTCAAAGGCGGGACAGTTCAAAATACAGTAAAAAGGCAGAAAAGAGCTGATTGGTTGAGCTAGTGGGGCTTGTCTATGCCGGCCAATCAGAGTGCAAGCTACTTTCTCATAGAGTTCTATGGGGAAAAGAAATGCAGAGCGAGCTCTGTTTGTGATTGGCTAATTTAAAGGAGGCGCGGTTATTTGGACCAGTGGGAGAGCGAGCGATGCTCTTATGGGTTTTCTAATGCAATCTGAAATAAAACTGTACATGGCCGAAATCAAATGATAATGCTCCCATACTATGGGGGTAACGAAAAAAAAATATTAATTCAATAATTCATTTTTATGTCTTTATTTTTGTTAGCCAAGGATCAATAGTATGGGAGCATTATCATTTGATTTCGGCCATGTACAGTTTTATTTCAGATTGCATTAGAAAACCAATAGGAGCGTCGCTCGCTCTCCCATTGGCCCAAATAACGGCGCCTCTTTTAAATTAGCCAATCACACAGCGCGCTCAGAATTTCTTTTCCCATAGAACTCTATGAGAAAGTAGCTCGCGCTCTGATTGGCCGGGATAGCCAAGCCCCCACTAGCTCAACCAATCAGCTCGTTTCTGCCTTTTTACTGTATTTTGAACTGTCCCGCCTTTGAATATGATTGGTCAATATTTCTCCATAGGTTATAATGGGTCCTTTCGCTCCTGTTCTGATTGGTCCATATTCCTCCATAGGATATAATGGGTCACTGTCGCTCCTATTCTGATTGGTCAATTCTCCGCCATAGGTTATAATGGGCCACTGTCGCTCCTATTCTGATTGGCTGGTTTATGCCGACCAATGAGAAGAGCTTAAAACAATTTGAATTACTGTATTTCCCGGCAATTCTCTCTATTGCAATTCCCGATGTAGCGCCGGTCTCGGCGACAAACGCGTTGTTCGGGATTTAATTGTTTTATGTTTATAGAAGGTTTCAGCTCTTTATCTGATGTTTTACACTTAATAAAAATGATTTTTTTATTAATACTTCATGCCGTACGGCGCTGAGCGCCGAGATTTCATTGCCCCGATCTCTCCATAGACTACAATGGGAGAAGTAGCTCGCGCTCTGATTGGCCGAGACAGCCAAGCCCCCGCTAGCTCAGCCAATCAGCTCTTTTCTGCCTTTTTACTGTATTTTGAACTGTCCCGCCTTTGATTCTGATTGGTCAATAGTTCTCCATAGGTTTTAATGGGTCTCTGTCGCTCCTATTCTGATTGGCTGGTTTATGCCGACCAATGAGAATAGCTTTCAGAATTTGAAATACTGTATTTCCCGGCAATTTCCAAGATCCTAATTCTTAATATTGCGCCGTTCTAGAGTTTTGGAAAGTGATTTTTTTTTTAATTTATTTGTTATTTTTGAGGTTCGAGCTCTTTTTCTGATAATGTTTTACACCTTTATAAAAGCGATTTTTTCTGAATCATACTCCTGCTGCACGGAGCGGAGCGCCGAGATTTCTGTAGCGATCTTCTGTATGTTTCCTCGCATGTTCCGTTCTCGCTTCACTTCGCCTCCGCCGGAGCATTTAGACCGGAATCAACCAGGTCTGCCTGTCGGAGCTGCAGAGCGCTGCACTGCGCCGCACTTTGCCGACTCGCGATCGTACATGCCTCGGAGTTTTCGAGCGCGCCGCGTCCCGCCCCGAAATACCTACACCGCGCCCACTGCCCGCCCCTTCATGCGGGGCGCAGCTGAAAGTGACGAACGCTGTGCCTAACACTGAATCCCCGCGTCCGACAGGGGGATTCGGGCCGGGAGGCGCAGTATACACCAAAAAACAGGCGGAAATCCTGATCATACATGTCGCCCAAAGTCTATAGAGGAGGGCAGAGCTCAGCACTAAACAAGAATGAAACCTTATTCTTACAAGACATCATTTCGGTCAAATTCTAAAAGATTCTACTCAGTTGCTTAGTTACATCTGTTTCTGGGAAAGCTGGGTGACGACCGTTATGGACGCAAACTGAGGAGCAACAAAATAAAGAATTACGGGAGAAGGAAGAGGCGGCATCAGCTGCTCCAAGGATTTTAGCTTATTTGTATTATGTTTGTTTACATTTATTGAACTGGACTAAAGCACAGAGACCCCTCATAGATATATTGTATCCAGTGCAAAGAGGAAGGAAGCAAAGCAGAAGTGACATCTGGGTTACAGAAGAATGACCCCTCATAGATACATTGTATCCAGTGCAGAGGAAAGACGCAAAGTCGTAGTGACTATCTGGATTAAAGCACAACGACCCTCATAGATATATCTTATCCAGTGCAAAGAGGAAGGAAGCAAAGCAGAAGTGACATCTGGGTTACAGAAGAATGACCCCTCATAGATACATTGTATCCAGTGCAGAGGAAAGACGCAAAGCAGAAGTGACATCTGGATTACAGCACAGCGACCACTCATAGATACATTGTATCCAGTGCAAAGAGGAAGGAAGCAAAGCAGAAGAAACATCTGGATTACAGCACAGCGACCGCTCATAGATACATTGTATCCAGTGCAAAGAGGAAGGAAGCAAAGCAGAAGCAACATCTGGATTACAGGACAGTGACCACTCATAGATACATTGTATCCAGTGCAATGAGGAACGAAGCAAAGCAGAAGTGACATCTGGATTACAGAAGACTGACCCCTCATAGATACATTGTATCCAGTGCAAAGAGGAAGGAAGCAAAGCAGAAGTGACATCTGGATTACAGCACAGCGACCCCTCATAGATACATTGTATCCAGTGCAAAGAGGAAGGAAGCAAAGCAGAAGTGACATCTGGTTACAGCACAGCGACCCCTCATAGATACATTGTATCCAGTGCAAAGAGGAAGGAAGCAAGGCAGAAGTGACATCTGGGTTACAGCACAGCGACCCCTCATAGATACATTGTATCCACCCAACTTTAACATATTTTTCCTCTTTATATAATCCTAATCAGACTGTGGGGTGACGACCCCTGTGGGAGCTTTTATGGCGGCCCTCTTGGTTATCACTCAGCTTTTCTGGGACCAGATACAGTTTAAAACAGTGGAACAGACAGATCTCAGCTGGATACAGTAGGAGGACACGTTCTCCTGTGCTGCTCTCCAGTCCTTTGCTTGCTGTTCCCTGCAGGTTTCGGTACATTTACATGGGGCTGCATGTGCTGGGCTGGTTTGGTACATTTACATGGGGCTGCATGTGCCGGGGTTATTTCAGGCTGTCACCGGTTTGCACTAATCCTGCGCCATTGTGTTCCTGAGCTAAATTTACTGCTGTTTCATATTAATGAGGAGCATTAGCGCGGTGACCTGATTCAGCTGCAGCAGCGAAATACTCTGAGCACCAGAGCTGTGCCAACAAGGACTGGCACCAGCCCGGGCACAGTTTCCAGTCACATCCAGAGCTCCATTCAGCATTCTGCGGTGACTGGTGCATTGTGGGAGCTGGAGAGGGAGTCACAGAGGGAGATCCCAGGGTGTCAGCAGTGAGTGGAGTCCCCCTTTAATTTCTGGGTGGGGGAGGGGCTTACCCAAGCCGGTCCAGGCAGGCGGAGGACATGATGCTGTGCTGGCAGGACGTATCAACCTTCACTCTCATCTCCTTCCCTGCACACTGACAACAGGAGAAACCGAATTACCTGAGAGCAGGAGGGACGGGGCAGAAGAGGGGGGCACGGGACAGGGCAGAAGAAGGGGGCACGGGACAGGGCAGAAGAGGGGGCACGGGACAGGGCAGAAGAAGGGGGCACGGGACAGGGCAGAAGAAGGGGGCACGGGACAGGGCAGAAGAGGAGGGCACGGGACAGGGCAGAAGAGGAGGCACGGGACAGGGCAGAAGAAGGGGGCACGGGACAGGGCAGAAGAAGGGGGCACGGGACAGGGCAGAAGAAGGGGGCACGGGACAGGGCAGAAGAGGAGGGCACGGGACAGGGCAGAAGAAGGGGGCACGGGACAGGGCAGAAGAGGAGGGCACGGGACAGAGCAGAAGAGGGGGCACGGGACAGGGCAGAAGAGGGGGCACGGGACAGGGCAGAAGAGGGGGGCACGGGACAGTGCAGAAGAGGAGGGCACGGGACAGGGCAGAAGAGGGGGGCACGGGACCGTGCAGAAGAGGGGGCACGGGACAGAGCAGAAGAGGAGGGCACGGGACAGAGCAGAAGAGGGGGCACGGGACAGGGACAAAAATGGGGAGGTGGCACGGGACAGGGCAGAAGAAGGCGGCACGGGACAGGGCAGAAGACGGGGGCACGGGACAGGGCAGAAGAAGGGGGCACGGGACAGGGCAAAAGAAGAGGGGCACGGGACAGGGCAGAAGAAGGGGGCACGGGACAGGGCAGAAGAAGGGGGCACGGGACAGGGCGCACGGGACAGAGCAGAAGAAGGGGGCACGGGACAGGGCAGAAGAGGAGGCACGGGACAGGGCAGAAGAGGGGGCACGGGACAGGGCAGAAGAGGGGGCACGGGACAGGGCCGAAAAGAGGAGGGCACGGGACAGGGCCGAAGAGGAGGGCACGGGACAGGGCAAAAGAAGAGGGGCACGGGACAGGGCAGAAGAGGGGGGCACGGGACAGGGCAGAAGAGGGGGCACGGGACAGGGCAGGAGAGGGGGGCACGGGACAGGGCAGGAGAGGAGGGCACGGGACAGGGCAGAAGAGGGGGCACGGGACAGGGCAGAAGAGGAGGGCACGGGACAGGGCAGAAGAGGAGGGCACGGGACAGGGCAGAAGAGGGGGGCACGGGACAGGGCAGAAGAGGGGGGCACGGGACAGGGCAGAAGAGGGGGGCACGGGACAGGGCAGAAGAGGAGGGCACGGGACAGGGCAGAAGAGGGGGCACGGGACAGGGCAGGAAGGAGGGGGCACGGGACAGGGCAGAAGAGGGGGCACGGGACAGGGCAGAAGAGGAGGGCACGGGACAGGGCAGAACAGGGGGGCACGGGACAGGGCAGAAGAAGGGGCACGGGACAGGGCAGAAGAGGAGGGCACGGGACAGGGCAGAAGAGAAGGGCACGGGACAGGGCAGAACAGGGGGGCACGGGACAGGGCAGAAGAGGAGGGCACGGGACAGGGCAGAAGAGGAGGGCACGGGACAGGGCAGAAGAGGAGGGCACGGGACAGGGCAGAAGAGAAGGGCACGGGACAGGGCAGAAGAGGAGGGCACGGGACAGGGCAGAAGAGTGGGCACGGGACAGGTCAGAAGAGCAGGGAACGGGACAGGGCAGAAGAGGGGGCACGGGACAGGGCAGAAGAGGGGGCACGGGACAGGGCAGAAGAGAGAGCACGGGACAGAGCAGAAGAGGGGGCACGGGGCAAGGACATTATTGGGGAGGGGGCACGGGGCAGGGACATTATTGGGGAGGGGGCACGGGGCAGGGACATTATTGGGGATGGAGCACGGGGCAGGGACATTATTGGGGAGGGAGCACGGGGCAGGGACATTATTGGGGATGGAGCACGGGGCAGAGACATTATTGGGGATGGAGCACGGGGCAGGGACATTATTGGGGAGGGAGCACGAGGCAGGGACATTATTGGGGAGGGGGCACGGGGCAGGGACATTATTGGGGAGGGGGCACGGGGCAGGGACATTATTGGGGAGGGAGCACGGGGCAGGGACATTATTGGAGAGGGGGCACGGGACAGGGACATTATTGGAGAGGGGGCACAGGGCAGGGACATTATTGGGGAGGGGGCACGTGGCAGGGACATTATTGGGGAGGGGGCACGGGGCAGGGACATTATTGGACAGGGGGTACAGGACAGGGACATTATTGGAGAGTGGTCACGGGATAGGGACATTATTGGGGAGGGGGCACGGGACAGGGACATTATTGGAGAGGGGTCACGGGACAGGGACATTATAGGGGAGGGGTCACAGGCCAGGGACATTATTGGGGAGGGGGCACGGGACAGGGACATTATTGGGGAGGGTGCACGGGACAGGGATATTATTGGGGATGGGGCACGGGACAGGGACATTATTGGGGAGGGGGAACGAGGCAGGGACATTATTGGGGAGGGCATGGGATAGGGACATTATTGGGGAGGGGGCACGGGGCAGGGACATTATTGGAGAGGGGTCACGGGACAGGGACATTATTGCAGAGGGGTCACGGGGCAGGGACATTATTGGAGAGGGATCACGGGACAGGGACATTATTGGAGAGGGTTCACGGGACAGGGACATTATAGGGGATGGGGCACAGGGCAGGGACATTATTGGGGAGGGGGCACGGGGCAGGGACATTATTGGGGAGGGGGCACGGGGCAGGGACATTATTGGGGAGGGGCACGGGACAGGGACATTATTGGGGAGGGGGAACGAGGCAGGGACATTATTGGAGGGGGACCGGGGCAGGGACATTATTGGAGAGGGGTCACGGGACAGGGACATTATTGGGGAGGGGTCACGGGACAGGGACATTATTGGGGAGGGGGCACGGGACAGGGACATTATTGGGGAGGGGGCACGGGGCAGGGACATTATTGGAGAGGGGGCACGGGGCAGGGACATTATTGGGGAGGGGTCACGGGACAGGGACATTATTGGGGAGGGGGCACGGGACAGGGACATTATTGGGGATGGGGCACGGGGCAGGGACATTATTGGGGAGGGGGCACGGGGCAGGGACATTATTGGGGAGGGGGCACGGGGCAGGGACATTATTGGGGAGGGGGCACGGGGCAGGGACATTATTGGGGAGGGGGCATGGGGCAGGGACATTGTTGGGGAGGGGTCCCGGGACCGGGACATTATAGGAGAGGGGGCACGGGACAGGGACATTATTGGAGGGGGCACGAGGCAGGGACATTATTGGGGAGGGGGCACGAGGCAGGGACATTATAGGGGACGGCCGCCATCATGTTGCCTTCATTATTGGCCCCTGTACCTGGCACCAGACATACAGGGCGTCCTCCTCGTCGCTCTTTCTCAGGCTCTCGGATTTCCCATGATGCACTCTGTTGCTCTGGGCTTCGCTCTTCGGGGTCGGCCGGTTGCTCCTCACTTTGGATAGGTTGCTCTCCAGCAATCGTCGCTGCAGGACGTTGTGCGGCTGCTGCAATCAGAGGCCGGAGATTCTGGATTATCAGTCGTCAGACATAATATATATAATAATATAGCAGGGGCGCTGTGGGGGTTCTCACCTGCCCCTGGATTGTGGGATTACAGATTATTTTCCCTCTCTGCATTACCAGATGCCGGACTGGAGGGATTATCCCAGCAGGAGGGGTGAGAGCAGCTCAACATTGTGAGCGAATCCCCGATGTCCTCTCAGCGCAGCAGCAGCGCCCGGCCCTCCGGGTTATGGCCAGTACAGATGAGGGACCTGTGGCTGCGTTACCAGTCAGGAGTCTGGGAAAGCTGGGTGACATTGGCCTTCTGAGCCCTAATGGAGTCAGTCAGCTTGACCAGACTCCGGAACAGCAGACGTGGAGAATGGGCCTGTCTGACAATAGGACTGTCCTTGTCCATAGCAATGAATCAGAGCTCAGCTTTCATTTATCCAGAGCCCTATAGGAAATGAAAGCTGAGCTCTGATTGGTGACTATGGGCTCTGATTGGTCGCTATGGGCTCTGATTGGTGGCTATGGGCTCTGATTGGTGGCTATGGGCTCTGATTGGTGGCTATGGGCTCTGATTGGTGGCTATGGGCTCTGATTGGTCGCTATGGGCTCTGATTGGTCGCTATGGGCTCTGATTGGTAGCTATGGTCTCTGATTGGTCTCTATGGGCTCTGATTGGTTGCTATGGGCTCTGGTCGCTATGGGCTCTGATTGGCGGCTATGGGCTCTGATTGGTCGCTATGGGCTCTGATTGGTCGCTATGGGCTCTGACTGGTCGCTATGGGCTCTGACTGGTCGCTATGGGCTCTGATTGGTCGCTATGGGCTCTGATTGGTGGCTATGGGCTCTGATTGGTGGCTATGGGCTCTGATTGGTGGCTATGGGCTCTGATTGGTCGCTATGGGCTCTGATTGGTCGCTATGGGCTCTGATTGGTCGCTATGGGCTCTGATTGGTCGCTATGGGCTCTGATTGGTGGCTATGGGCTCTGATTGGTTGCTATGGGCTCTGATTGGTTGCTATGGGCTCTGATTGGTTGCTATGGGCTGTGACTGGTCGCTATGGGCTGTGATTGGTCGCTATGGGCTCTGATTGGTGGCTGTGGGCTCTGATTGGTGGCTATGGGCTCTGATTGGTGGCTATGGGCTCTGATTGGTGGCTATGGGCTCTGATTGGTGGCTATGGGCTCTGATTGGTGGCTATGGGCTCTGATTGTTTTTTGTTTTTGTTTTTTAAAGTGTTTATTTTAAGAAGAAATTTTTCTTTTTACAAAACAAATTAGAAACCCAATTACAACCATCCATCAATAACATTCAAACCTTTCAAAATTTGCATTACATGAGGTATCACAACCTATCCTGAGCTCTGATTGGTTACTACGAGCTCTGATTGGTGGCTACGGGCTCTGATTGGTGGCTACGGGCTCTGATTGGTGGCTATGGGCTCTGATTGGTGGCTACGGGCTCCTAAAGAGAACTTAACCCAACTTAACCAGGAGCACTACTGCGAAAGGATTCTAGTGGGATAAGCAGAATGGGTAAAGCGCCAATTTATCATAAAGAAACGCGAAATGCAGGGGAGAGTTGGTAGGGGAGCCAAGGTGTCCACGTTCTGAGCAATTGCCGCATCTGTGTATCAGAAGATACCAGAAGGTCCTCCATTTGGTACGTGTGGGTGACCTCTGTCATCCATTCCGCAACCGTGGGCAACTCCGCAATGACTGTCTTGGCCGCCTGAAGGAGATGACGCAGCAACGATCTCTTATGTCAAACATAAAGAGGAGGGCTGCCTCGGGTGTTTTCGGGAGCCTCAGGCCAGTCAGTCCCTCACTAGTGTCATATACTGCATCCCAAAAGCCCTGCAAAGCCTGACAGTCCCACCAAATATGTAACATGGTCCCTATTTCCGTCCCACAGCGCCAGCAAAGATCCGGCACAGATGGGAACCATCGGTGTATTAAAGAGGGAACCCTGTACCACCTAGAGATAACTTTAAAGCTGGGCTCTTGCGCTCTGGTAGCTATGACTGCTCTATGAGCGAGCGTAAAGCAGCGACGCCACTGATCCTGTGAGAAAGATTTACCCGACTCCCAGGCGGCACAGGAGGACGGGAGAGTTGTCGAGAGCCTAGCAGACAGTTCTTTATAAATAGCAGAGATGGAGAGTCCAATAGATGCAGCCACTCGAATGCAGAAAGAGCTCTCTGAAAGTCAACGGTCAGGCTGTAATCTGAGGACAATTCAGCCGGAGGTTCGGGGGGCGCGCGGCTCGTGCAGATTATAGGGAAACTGCATCCTCTGCAGCAGCTGCCAAGTCAGATGAGCGGAGAATGGAGAGAAATTATAGCTCAAGCATGAAAGGAGGACAGGAGGAGTGGTACTGTGCACTGTCTATAGATATAGGACAGGAGGAGTGGTACTGTGCACTGTCTATAGATACAGGACAGGAGTGATACTGTGCAGTGTCTATAGATATAGGACAGGAGGAGCGGTACTGTGCAGTGTCTATAGATATAGGACAGGAGGAGCGGTACTGTGCAGTGTCTATAGATACAGGACAGGAGTGGTACTGTGCAGTGTCTATAGATAGAGGACAGGAGGAGCGGTACTGTGCACTGTCTATAGATACACGACAGGAGTGGTACTGTGCAGTGTCTATAGATATAGGACAGGAGGAGTGGTACTGTGCAGTGTCTATAGATATAGGACAGGAGGAGCGGTACTGTGCAGAGTCTATAGATAGAGGACAGGAGGAGCGGTACTGTGCACTGTCTATAGATACAGGACAGGAGGAGCGGTACTGTGCACCGTCTATAGATACAGGACAGGAGGAGTGGTACTGTGCACCGTCTATAGATATAGGACAGGAGGAGCGGTACTGTGCACCGTCTATAGATATAGGACAGGAGGAGCGGGTATGTGCAGTGTCTATAGATATAGGACAGGAGGAGCGGTACTGTGCAGTGTCTATAGATATAGGACAGGAGGAGCGGTACTGTGCAGTGTCTATAGATATAGGACAGGAGGAGCGGTACTGTGCAGTGTCTATAGATATAGGACAGGAGGAGCGGTACTGTGCAGTGTCTATAGATACAGGACAGGAGTGGTACTGTGCAGTGTCTATAGATATAGGACAGGAGGAGTGGTACTGTGCTGTGTATATAGATATAGGACAGGAGGAGTGGTACTGTGCACTGTCTATAGATATAGGACAGGAGGAGCGGTACTGTGCACTGTCTATAGATATAGGACAGGAGGAGCGGTACTGTGCACTGTCTATAGATATAGGACAGGAGGAGCTGAACTGAGCAGTGTCTATAGATAAAGGAAAGGAGAGAGCCGGTACTGTTGCAGTGTCTATAGATATAGGACAGGAGGAGCGGTACTGTCAGTGTCAAAGATATAGGACAGGAGGAGCGGGTACTGTGCAGTGTCTATAGATATAGGACAGGAGGAGCTGGTAACTGTGCAGTGTCTATAGATATAGGACAGGAGGAGCGGGGTACTGTGCAGTGTCTATAGATATAGGACAGGAGGAGCGGTAACTGTGCAGTGTCTTATAGATATAGGACAGGAGGAGCGGGTACTGTGCAGTTCTATAGATATAGGACAGGAGGAGCGGTACTGTGCAGTGTCTATAGATATAGGACAGGAGGAGCGGTACTGTGCAGTGTCTATAGATATAGGACAGGAGGAGCGGTACTGTGCAGTGTCTATAGATATAGGACAGGAGGAGCGGTACTGTGCAGTGTCTATAGATATAGGACAGGAGGAGCGGTACTGTGCAGTGTCTATAGATATAGGACAGGAGGTGAGCGGTACTGTGCAGTGTTCTATAGATATAGGACAGGAGGAGGGGTTTTACTGTGCAGTGTGTCTATAGATATAGGACAGGAGGAGCGGTATCATGTGCAGTGTCTATAGATATATATGCAAAAAGAAAAAGGAAGAGGGGGCGCACAATAGTGTTATATTGTAAATAATGAGTGAGTAATAACTGAAGGTAAACTTCTCACCTTTTGGTGTTGTGCTCTTAGTTTAGAAGCACAACACTCATAAGCGCTTCCAGGGCTATTTGTACCCCGTAGCCCTTACTACGGCAGCCGCTGGTCTCTATAGCTCCGTTTTCGGATAACCGGTGGGAGAAAAATTGCCAAGGGAAGGAAGAAAAGATGGACCCGGCGCACGTGTAATGGAAACAGAAAAAAGCCAGGCTATAGGCTTTTCATTAGAAGTTTTTTTATTCTTAAAAGTGACTCGGTGTTACTGAGACAAAATTAAAAACATAAACATAAAAGTACTTGACGCGTTTCGCGGTACAGCCGCGCTTCATCAGAAGTAAAAATATTCAAGGAACACTGAGTATATATAATGTTATCAATACATATCATTGGTTGTTTGTTTTACAGGTAAATGACGTGAACAGGAACGGGTGTGAAGACAGAAGAGACGTAATTGGACAGGGGAAGTGTCAATCTGATGTGAAGACGAACGAAGGAAGAGACAGGATGACCCGGGGTTAGACTAGAACCCCGAGGCACATGTCTATCTTGATGTGTGTGCAAGACAACAATAAAAACAAAAAGTTGTGAATTTGTGTTGAGTGAGCTGATTTCTGTGTGTACGTGAACTAATAAGGTGATACTCTCGGGTGGCGATGTAGATAAATCACCACTGGAGAGGGACCAATGGTAATGAAAAATACTTCTCTATAGAGAATATCTGGAGAAAGTGTGATGAGTGTCGTGGTGCACTGTAGCCCGATCGGGATTATGTATGAGTCAGAATCAGTAAACACTGAAAAATGTTGGAAGCATGAAAGACAAACATAATATTATAATGGAAAGTCAGATTAAGACGTAAACAACATTAGACTTTAACTTAACATGTGCACACAGATAAATGTGTGCATACGAGCATGGTAACTGTATACACTCATTATACATATAAGTAGGATCTGATTTTCATGAGGTTGTAAAAATATACCACAGAAGTACAAGTAAGATATCTGAGGTATGTCGGAGACTGCCAGGATGTAACTCAGGACAATGAATAAAATGCCAGTGGGCAGTGTACTATGGTAAAAATGAAACAACTAAAATTCATTTTTTTAAAAAAATTATTATATGTAGCCTGGATATATCTATAATCCTAACCTATAGATATAGGACAGGAGGAGCGGTACTGTGCAGTGTCTATAGATACAGGACAGGAGGAGCGGTACTGTGCAGTGTCTATAGATATAGGACAGGAGGAGCGGTACTGTGCACTGTCTATAGATACAGGAAAGGAGGAGTGGTACTGTGCACTGTCTATAGATACAGGAAAGGAGGAGTGGTACTGTGCACTGTCTATAGATATAGGACAGGAGGAGCGGTACTGTGCAGCGTCCATATATACAGGAAAGGAGGAGTGGTACTGTTGCTGTCCAGGTCTGTGATGATACAATGTTGCTCTTAGGTCTGTGATGATACATTGTTGCTCTCAGGTCTGTGATGATACAATGTTGCTCTCCAGGTCTGTGATTATACAATGTTGCTCTCCAGGTCTGTGATGATACATTGTTGCTGTCCAGGTCTTTGTTGATACATTGTTGCTCTCCAGGTCTGTAATGATACATTGTTGCTCTCCAGGTCTGTAATGATACATTGTTGCTCTCCAGGTCTGTGATGATACATTGTTGCTGTCCAGGTCTGTGATGATACAATGTTGTGTCCGGTCTGTGATGGGTA